>CM045497.1:23000685-23185804 GCA_024704745.1 Rosa lucieae | reverse complement strand
ATACCACCATATCCCAGAATATCTGTTCCTGTGGGTGTAAACCAATATCAGCATGAAAATGTCTTTATCAAATATCTTGAACTCGTATAGATATGACCATAATAGTAACAGAGCAAGTTCAACAACTCTTTCTATTTCTGAGGATGTCTTAATAATGGTTATTGGTTACTGTCAATCTTCTTCTGGTAATAAGAGAAAAGGGTCTTGATGTACGTGTGTAGATCCACGTTTGTTTCATAATAATTTTTTTTCTCTTATCTTGAGAATCAATAAAAACAAAATGACAAGATTAATGCAAAACAAAATATGTGACTTTGGGGATTGCATGTGAGGGGTGTAATGTTGATTTAAATCCTAACCCTAACCCTAGTTAAACACAGAGTAAGATAACAATTGTCTTGGTTGGGCCGGGGATAATAATTGTCTAGAGTTCGAGCGAATTTCCGCGAGGGGTTTAATAGTAATATACAAACCCTAACCCTAACCCTAGTTAAACGCAGAGTGAGCTGGGAACTTCCAATAATGAGGGGATATAACTGTCTTGCGGTTGATCGGTCCCCTCTCTCTTGTGTTGACAATTACTGGAATCCTTTGTAAGTTCCCATTATGGGTGTTTTTCAAGGGAAAATGAAAAATCCAAGTTCATGCCAAAGAAGTGTGCTTCAAACAAAAACACCAATCTGGGGTGATATCAAATTCAAAATTCACATCTAATCTATCTTTTTAAACAACCAAATTGATGTTCTTAATTGAATGTCTTTTAACTAGTGGGCAATCCAATCGATGGAGTTAATACCTTTGCAGTGAGATTCGGGACCTGATGAGCAAACCCTAATTCTTTGCTTTTAGGTATATAATCAAATACTATGATTCGTAATGAACTACATCCATATCTAAACTCTTCTTTTCCCTTTCTTCAAGAAGAAGATGGTCTTGGGTAACTTTTTTTTTTTGGATAAAAGATGTGGATTTTTAATTTGATATGACCTCATATTTGGTGTTTTTATTTGAAGAGCTGGTGTTTTTATTTGAAGGTGTGAATTCACGAGATAAGAGAGAAAGATAGATATTCAAAGACTTACTGTAGGGCGGTGGTCCAAATTTCCTAAAAATCATCAACATCTTCGTCTCCTCCATGATCCTCTACAGTTGGAGATTCATGAATCTCATCCGTATCTTGCTATGATCAGATTGTAAAAGCTAATAGATTCCCTTCTTTCGAATTTTTTTGAAAAATCAAGATTTGACCTTTTTTTGGGAGGGTTTCGGCATGGCTTTAATTAGGTTTAGGGAGATAATGGACATAGAATGGAAGGAAATCGAGTTTTAATTTCAATTACGGCTTCATATTGATAAAATGTCATTTTTGCCCTTTTTTTTGCCACATGCTGGACATTTTTTCATTTAGACGGAGCCATCACGAAATTTGAATGGAGGGATCACATAAATATCAAATTAGAACTTTAGGTATCACATTGTTACATTTATGAGTGTGAGTATCACATTGGCCTTAGCACTTAAGTTCAGGCATTAATGGTGAATTTTTCTCGTATGATTAAGAAGAGGTGAGTGCGAGTAGACAAGAAGAGGGAGGAAGAAGGAAAGATTAAAGAAGAGAGACAGTGACAAAAATCTGGAAAGGGTATCATCGTAAAATTAGTAACTCAAGATTTTGCACCATTGAATGCAATATTAGCCATGTGTCACCATCTCCTTCAAATCTTAGATAGCTAGCTAAATAACTAGCTCATTATATCCAAACATCTACATTTAATATGTAACCTCCGTTAATTTTTGGAAAACTTATAATACCACCTGTCTTGACCTACAGAAATTGAAGGGCCGAAGGAAAAAAAAAAAAACTGATTTCTGCATCGTCATCTTGTCATCTTCTCCCTGCTCTCAGTTATTCTCTCTTTCCCACTCATGCGCAAATTGATCAGTTTTCCTCAAAAATGCATCAATGATATCCTATTACTTAGATGTATTATTGAACAAAGAAAGTAAAAAGATAGAATTAAAAGATTATTTGTTCTAGATTTCTGGTCCTCCGGGCGTTGTTCTTTTCCCTCGTCTTCATTGTATACACTCTCATAATCATCGTCGTATCTCTCATCGTTGTTCTTTTCCTGCCACAAAACCTCCTCGAGTACCCATTTGCGTAGGCCTCAGACTAGATGAGAAAATTAGCATGAAATTATATTTTCGATTGACTTCGAGTTGAGATGATGGAAAGAGCTAGAAGGGTAAGAGACAGAGAGAGATGGAAATTCGGCTTACAGAGTCAGTCACAGTCAGTCAGAGGTGATGTACTGTCAAGAGTTGTAAAAAAAGAAAAAAAGGATAAGGAGGGGCAAAAGTGGAAGTTTAATGAGAGTCTACATGCATGATATGAAGAGATGAATAAAACTACCCTTTAAAAAAGGGTCTTTCTAGATGTACCCAGCAAAGTTCTAAGTGTACCCAGCTAATTATTTATATCCAATAATATTTAATTAAATTCAGCTAAATTTTCTAAAATACCCTCATCTTGTACCCAACAACATCTTCTTCTCGTCAGTTAGAAATCCAGATTGGGTTTCCAGATGTTCTGGTAAGAATGTGTACCTGGAGCAATTCTACGGTGCTTATGGCTTAAGTTTTTTGCTTAACTGATTTTCAATTAAAGCAGAATAATTTTTTTCAAGAGTTAAGAAAGGTGGAATTGATACCCAAAATCAAGAATATTAGATTGCAGTAGTACATAGAAGAAGAAACTAAGAGTACTTCATCCCCAGACAAAACAACCTCGAACTTGATGTTGTGCTAATAAAACTCCAACTCTTGAATTTCCACTACAAAAATTCCTTGCAAAAATAAAACCACACCACACCCTCTTATCAAACCCCCATTTCCAGTTCGCCACATCAAAACTTTAATCCCACCAATGGATAACAATGCCAACAACTGCAACACCACCACTGCCATTACCACCCATCAAGTCCAGTTCGCCACCTACCCTTCCAACCAAGCCCCGCTGCCTCCTTCGCGGTCCTCCGTCGTGACACCGCCGTTCCATTACCTCCTCCAGGCCCAGCAGCACCTCCTCCAGACGACTTGACTCTGTGCTAAGGATAAAGATATTGGAAATATTTTCTTTGTGTCGGTGTTCAGCGATGGGGGCATAATGGGAAACTAGTTAAATTTGTTTTATATATTTTTAAGGGGCCGTGACCACTTACTCAATTTCACCTTCAAAATTGCCCACTTACTCCAGTAAGAGATTATTGTGCCCACTTACCCATTTAAAAATAAAAAGACTATTTTAGACAAATTTTAATTATAAAATTAAAAGCATGCCTCTCTCTCTCTCTCCCTCCTCTTTCACGTTGACAATAGCCTCTCTCTCTCTCTCCTCTGCTTCCCTAGGCCGTCGTCGGAGGCCTGCATACCCGCCACCAGTGCTGGTTCTCCTTCTCTTTCTCCAGATCATCATGCCTTTCCTTTCTGCCTTCCTCGGAGACCTTATCTTCAGGCAACGGAGCAACCCGGGTCGGGTACGACACCGGGCTTATGGAAGGCCCGTCGTTCACGAACCGGGCGTGTTCTCTGGTCTACGGCTAGGCTGAGTGTCTGGTGATGTAGGCACGGGCTGTGCTGCTCTGTTACTGTGGTGCCGAGTAAGAGGCTGGACGGTGCGATCTAGATGTGTGTTGCAGGCTGCAGAAGGAAGACTGCGCTTGCAAGGCAGGGGTCTGGTGTTGCAGGGATTGCCGGATCGATGCTGGGATGGGCTGCTGGGCGCTGGTCTGCAGCGAGGTATGCGTGGGCTGTGGGACGCGCACTGGAGGCCGGTAGGGAGCAGCGCTGGGGGATGCCGCGTGCAAGTGGGTTGAGGTGGAGGCCCGTGTGGGCTGGCGGCAAAAGGAAAAAGCAGGAGATTTTTTTTGTTTAGGGTGGCTCCAAAGAAAAAAAAAATTCTAGGGTTTTGTTTTCTCCTTTCTGTTCCCCCCCCCCCCTTTCTGGAGGGTAATAATATGATTATTGGGGCAATAATATGAGTATTGGGAGACAATAATATAATTACTGGAGGGCAATAATATGATCAATTGTGACGTATAATGTATTCATTTTGGTTTTGGGAGTTTATACAATTCACTGAACGAAAATAATATGAATTTGAGAGGCAATAATATGATTACTGGGGGGCAATAATATGATCAATTGTGACCTATAGTGTATTCATTTTGGTTTTGGGAGTTTATACAATTCACTGGACGGAAATAATATGAATTTGGGAGGCAATAATATGATTACTGGGGGGCAATAATATAATTACTGGGGGGCAATAATATGGTTACTGGATATTATTAGGGACCGGTCGCCGGATTCCGGTCACCGGTCGTCGCGGCGCCCTGCCACTGGTCACCGGAGGCCGGCAAGGTGGAGGATGACTTCTCCCTCTAAGTGAAAAAGAAGGAGAGGGCAAAAAAGTCTCAAAAAAAATATAAAAGAATTAATTGGGTAAAGGGGAAATAATCCCTTAGAGTGTTTTGGGTAAACGGGGTTAGAAAACAGTTGGTGGAGCAAGTGGACAATTTTTAGCCTAAAATCGGGTAAATGATCATTTCCCCTATTTTTAATTTAAATAGGTTGCTGGGTGTACATAGATTTTTGCTGGATACATTTAGAAGCACTCTTAAAAACTTAACTATAGCTCTCAAAAGCATAAAAAGGGGAAAGAAATATACAAATTATCACATAAATATCTGTAGCATCTAATGGAAGATTAACCCCACCCAGTTAAAATCTCACACGTCAATTTTTTTTCTCTAGGAGAGAACAAAACCACTATAATACCTACCTCATTCACCAAAGAAATAGAAAAAAAAACCACAATATTACCTCTAGTTAAGTTTGAGAGGCGACGAGGTCTGCGAATACCTCTAGTTCTTCTGAAACAAAGAACTTGTGCACTTTTCTGTCATTTCATCGCTCGCAGGTAAATCTATCATATCAGACCAGACCAAGGAAAACAGAAAAAATTTCGATTTTGTATCTTTTTGTTTATAGGTTTGAATCTTAATTGTTTACAAATCGCAAGCATTTGCTTTGATTGTGAAATCTTGAAGCATGTTGTTCCTGGAACTGATCTAAATGTTGACCTGTTTCTTCTGTGATACAGATCTGAAATTATGCTTCTCGGTTTTGGCTTTGGTTTTGCTTCGGTGTTTTGGAATGCATTTTGGACTTTGTTTCGTGGATTTGTGGCTGGACTGCTATTTTGCAATGCCATGGCTGTACTGAATGAGCACAGGTTTCTCGGTCGAATCGGGCTAACTCTGAAAGATGATCAAGCTGGGGATGAGAGGAAGAAGCTCATCACTTTCAAGTATTGGGTCACACGGATTTTACAGGCCGCCCGATGGTCGAGGCAAATCCTCATATTGGTGAACGGCATCATTATTTGCATTCTGTTGTTGCTTGGGTACTGGCTCTAGTTCTTCTTCAAGGCTCGGTCTCATGAATTTGGTAGGGTTTAGTTGAGTTCATCTTCATCTTCATCTTCTTACTTCTTAGGGTACTACTGGTGTCTCTGGTTTTTATTACGGGACCCTACTGTGTGTGGATCCTTGAGTACTGGTGGATCGATCAGATCAAACTATTATAGTATATGCTTTAATTCTGAATATCAGTTATGTTCTTGAAGAAGCTTATTTTGGCCTTAAATTCTATTTTTAATTATATTTTCAGTTGCAGCAATCCATCGATCTTGTTTTTTTTCTTCTTGTTCAAAAAATAAATTCATAAAAGAAAAACTTTCATGGCTCACGAATCTTTTTTTTTTCATTGCAAACGAAAAAGTCGTTGTCATCTTAATTATCTTTAATTGCCTCCAGAGTCTAGTCTTCAGAATCTTGCACAAAATAGGAAAGATGACTACCCGCGCTAGGAAATACGAGTAGTGGAAGAAATCAACGTTTAGGGAAAATTTCAGCTTTACAGCTAAGCAATAATAATTACCAGTATTTCAAATTTTTTACCACACACACCAAAAAGTCAAAAAAAAAAAAAAAAAACAAAGTACTGTTGTCACAGTTATGAAGAAAATTTATCCAATTGTTAAAAGGAAAATTCCTTGCCGTAAGATTTTTTGACTTTCCATTTTTAATTTCATATAATATTATTGTTTCAAGAGAAAAATATGTGCCCAGAGCGTGAACTCGGATCAAAACCGCATCGAATTTCTGACCAAACTTTACAACATTAATTAATAGCAGTAATACTTCGCCAGTTTAGTTTTGTCAAATTTAAATGGGGTAATAATCAATTAAGGCACAAAACACACAACACGCGCCTCGAACGCGCCTTGAAAAAAAGAAAAAATAGTGAGAGTGTGGGGTTCTCTCCCGGTCGAACGCCGCCGGCATCTTCTGCCGCTACATCTCGACCGGGAGGGGATTTGTCTGGAGGCGACCGTTTTTGCTTGGCTCCAACCTTTGTCTACCATCTCTGGTTGGTGTTTGGTGTGGTTAGGAGGAGGGTGTGTGTGTGTGTCAGTTGCAGATCCGCCGTCGGCCGTGAAGGAAGGGAGATCCGAACGCAGCGGTGGGTTTGAGGAGGGTTTGGGGGTTTCTGTGTCCCGATCTGGTGTCCTCTTGTTTCCAGATCGAACTTGTCTGGGCGCGTAGCTGGTTGTATTGAGGATCCCTGGTGATCTGATGTCAGATCGGATTCTCAGTCAGGTTTCCAGTGAGCTGTTCCAGGGGTTGGGTGATGTATGGTGTGGTGGGCTGTGGATCTGGAACGGGAGGTTTCGATGGCTGGGACGGTTGGCCTTGATTGTCAACTGATGGCAGTGTTGGTGGAGGTTCTGAGGGGCGGCATAAGGTGGTTTCGATGGTAGCAGAGGCTGGAGAGCTCCTGGGATTGGGCGGGGCTGTCCTGAGTTGGGCCCTAGCCTTGTCCCGAGGGCCTACCCAGTTTTGGGTCTGGTTGTGTAGGCCCAGGAGAAGTGCTGCATCTCCTTTTGTTTTTTCGTTGCTTGTTGTTATTCTGTTTGTTTGTTTTTGTGTTTTGTTTTTCTTTGATCCTTTATCGTCGTGCTTGTGGCTGAATTCAATACACCGTTGTTCGAGTGATGATGTTATTACACCTACAACTATCACGTGTATTCACTTCTCAGGAGGCGGAGTTGACTCGAGCTTTTCTCAATCCTTCATGGGCTTAGAGCTGCTGCCTAGTTGGAATGCCGACGTCTTCTTACCAACTTTGTTTGGCAGTTTTGTCGGATTATGAGTCTTCTTGGTCGATAGGACCATTTTCTTGTCTCATGGTGTACCAGAGATTTGGTAGCTCGATTACGAAGTTATGTTCAGGCCTTTTGGTTTGACTCTTGTTATAAGTGACCCCTTAGTGGCTCCAGATTGTATCGTTCATACCACTGGTAACATCTTCCGTATGAATGCACTCATTTGATCAAAAAAAAAATAAATTTAAATGGGGTAATAAAATGAATCCTTGTGTGCCGACCTATAGTTTAACTTTTCTCATCTCGTAGTTACAACAATATTTGTTTTTTGGCCGAGTAAAAGGCACGATGTTCTCTTTCTCACATAGCTTTACGGCCTAGGGTTTTCCGTGGAGCCTTGATATTTTCGATATGAAATCCTCTAGTCCCTACCTCCCTGCCTGGATTTTAATGAAGGTGGTGAATCTCTTGGCATTGGGAGGCTTTGGTTTCATTTTTTCTATGTCCAAGTTTGATATTTATTGAAGAAAGAATTAAAATCTTAGATAATTTATTAAGCAAGGGACTCAACAGAAGAAAACATGCTCATTTTATAGAATAAATACTAGGGATGGCAATGGGGAGGGTAGGGTAAGGGAATTAAATTATCATTTCCATACCGACTTCATTCTCCATCTTCTTACCCGCCCCAATCCCTATAATAAGATACTGGGGATTTCTCGTCCGTGTCTCCATTGGGGATTACGTTCCCGTACCCGCCCCAATCCCCGTTAACAATATTACTAATTTATTATATAAAAATTTATACAAATAATTATGGATTGTAAAATATGAAGTTAAAATCAAACAGCAAAATAAAATAAATTTCTTATTTCAATCAAGGAAAATTGACATGTTATTAAAAGAATGTTCCTTTTCTTAAACATATTTATTTTTTTTGAAATAAGGGGTTTGGAACCCAGCCTAGCTGGGAGGCTCAGCCCCACGCCCGGTTCCATTTATTATATTAATATTAAAAGTTTGCAACAGGGGGGGGGACGTAAAACCTGAACCCCGTGCTACAGAGAAACAACTACAATAATCCTCGTAAAGAACATCCTGAATAATAACAGGCGTCTCATCTAACCAAACATCATCAAGTGCACCCCAACTAGCAAGGTGAGCTAGCCTATCAGCTACACCATTTGCTTCACGGTAAATGTGTCGAATTCTAACTTACCGAAAAGCACGAAGATAATCCTTACAATCATCTAAAACTCGACTTACCTCAGAGAAATCTTTCTCTTTGCTAGTAAAAGCAGCAATCAGAATGGCAATGTCGCTTTCAACATCTATGTCAGACCACCCTTGGTGAATCCCAAGGAGAAGACCTGCTCTACATGCCTCCGCTTCCATATTAAGAACCGAGTGTGCATGTACAAAAGGTCGAGCTAACGCAGCAATACCCATGCCCATATCATTCCTGACCACCACTCCTATACCTCCATAGCCATTTTCCACCCTAAAGGCACCATCCATATTAATTTTCAGTCTACCTGGAGGTGGATTCTGCCATTTCACAGGGGGCCTCTTTTTCTTCTTAACAGCTTTGGGATGATATACTTGAAAGTCTTCCAACATTTTCACGGACCACTAAATCATGTTCATTGGTCGGCAGCTCACACCGTGCCAAAGCATGTTATTACGTTCGACCCAAATAGCCCACAGCCCCATAAAAAAATAATCTCGCTGGTCCTCAACTAATACATCCATCATATCCAAAAGCCACCCCTTCAATGACTTGGCAGGGTGCTCATTTGGTTTCAACTGCAGTGGCCCAAATAACCAAAAGCATTGTAAAGTAAGACAAGACTTGAAAACATGCACACCTGATTCCATGCAATCCATGCAGAAAAGACAACATGAATTCTCCAATTCCACTCTACGTTGGGTAAGAGCATCTCTAGTGGGTAGTGCATCTTTGAGTAGGCGCCAAATAAAGAACTTAACCTTCGGTGGGATTATCGATCTCCAAATCCTGTTCCAGTACACACTACGCACCTCGCCACTGTCACCTGACGAAGTTGTGACCCGGTTCCCCACACCAACCGTGTTATTATAAACATGGTATCCACTTCGCACTGTGTATAGACCTTTATTAGAGAAATGCCATACAAGGCGGTCCTGAGCCCCACGGATGCTTAAAGGAATGCATGCTATCTTCTCTACCTCCCCTAACGTAAAAATTTCCTGCATGAAATCCACCGCCCACTCTCCAGTATCGGTATCAATTAAATCAGCCACTGTAAGCTCTTCCAAACCTTCCATGATCGGTGAGTATGGTCGAAATGACTGTGGCAAAGGCACCCATGGGTCATCCCAAACCGAAATGTTAACTCCATCACCTACTTGGAACCTCAAACCCTTCTTTAATACCTCCCTCCCTAATAAAATGCTGCGCCAAGTGTATGATTCACCTCCTTTAAGTTTTGCCTCCATAAACGAACACAGTGGGAAATACTTAGCTTTGAGGAGCTTTGCAATCATGGAATCCGGTTGTTGGAGCAAACGCCAGCCCTGTTTAGCAAGTAATGCAAGATTAAAGTGCTGCATATTTCGAAACCCTAAACCACCCTCACTTTTAGGGCAACACAATCTATCCCAGGCAACCCAGTGAATTTTCCTAACATCTCTATCATCTCCCCACCAGAACTGAGCCATCAACCTATGCATTTCATCACATAAATATTTACGAACTTCAAAACAGCTCATCACATAAGAAGGAATCGCCTGGACTACCGCCTTAATTAAGATTTCTTTGCCAGCAATGCTTAAAGTTTTCTCACACCAACCTTGAACCCGGTTGCGAATCTTTTCATTCAAAACACCAAAGGCCTCCGATTTTGAGTAACTAAGTTCCGTAGGTAGCCCGAGGTACCGGTCATGTTTATCCACTCTCTCTACTCCAAGGATCGCCGCAACCCCATCTTGCATTAGTGGGTGAACATTTTTGCTAAAAGAAATGCAACTTTTCTGATAGTTCACCTGTTGCCCAGACGCTTTTTCATAATCCACCAGCAAGGTCTTCACCGCCTCACAATCCCCCCTTCCCTGCCTTGAAAAAAATAAAAGAGTCGTGTGCAAAAAACAAATGACTGATGCTTGGGGCACCCCTACATATTCGAACCCCTTGCAACACTCCTGTCTGTTCCTCATGCAAAATACACCGGGATAACACCTCCGCACATAATAAAAAAAGGTAGGGTGAAATCGAGTCCCCTTGCCGTAGTCCCCTTGATGGAATAACTCGGCCTCTAGGCTCCCCATTGATAATAAAAGAATAAGACACAGTGCTTACACAACTCATAATCCACTTTACCCACATCGGACTAAAGCCCATCTTCCGCATAATTGCCTCTAAGAACATCCATTCGACTCTATCATATGCCTTACTCATGTCTAGCTTCAAAGCACAATAGCCCACTTTACCACTCCTACGACGCTTCAAACAATGAGAGATCTCAAAAGCCATCAAAGAATTATCAGAAATTAACCTACCCGGGACAAATGCACTCTGAAATGGAGAGATCAACGAGTCGAGCAGGGGCTTTAGGCGGTTTCCCAATACTTTCGAACCGACCTTGTAAACTACGTTACACAAACTAATAGGACGAAGCTGATGCATGTACTGTGGAACCTCAACCTTGGGAATCAAAGCCACATACGTCCAGTTGACAGCTTTCAGGTGCTCTTCTGACACAAAGAACTCCCTCACAGCCCCTACTAAATCGTCCCCGACCAGTTCCCAAAAAGTCTGGAAAAAACAGGGGGAGAAACCGTCGGGTCCTGGCGACTTAGATGGATGCATACCCTTGAGAGCTGTATAGACCTCGTCCTTCTCAATATGCCTCGTTAACATGCTGTTATCATTCTCTGAGATACACCCCCTCACACCATCAAGAAGGTTCCAGAATGTTCCTGGCTGGGACGAAGAGTAAAGCTCTTTAAAATAATGCAACACTATTCTTTCCAACTCGACGTCCTCCGTACACCACACACCTGAACTGTCAAACAACCCATGAATTGTATTCTTTTTCCTTCTATTCTTCACCCGTTGGTGGAAAAACTTTGTGTTCAAATTCCCGTCCCTCAACCAAAAAGTCTTTGCCCGCTGCCTCCAAAATACAAGTTCTTGATGCAGAAGGTCGTTCAGTTTTGATTGAAGAGTAACTCTGTCAACATTCATAGGGGCTGAAAGTGAATTGTCATAAAAAGCTGAATGTTGACTTTTTCTTAAACATATTTATTAACAGAATAATATCAAAAATACATATATGATAAATAATATAGGCAAAATAGCCAAATTACCCATGACTTATACCATGATTGTTTATTTACACCCTAATATTTTAATTTTAATTATTTACACCCTCACTTTACTAATTGTTGCCGATTTAGCCCCTACCGTTAATTTTTAGACATTTCATCCAATTTCTCTGTTAACTTAGTTAGCATGTGAGGAGCATTTTCATCTATTCAATTGTCTATCGAAAAAAAATTAAACAAACCAACAATCAATGTCATATTTTTTTTTTAATAAAGGGCTGGTGTGGCTGCCCTCAAGCCTTGATTAATGAAACTGTCGAATACAAGGGGGGGGGGACATTTAGCCTAAACCCCTGATTACAATAAGCATATGGAGAATATCCTGAAATACTATCACGAGTCTCTACTAAATAATTGTATTCAACTAGGCACCAACTAGCAAAGAGCGCTCTACTGGCAACTCTATTTGCTTTGACATAACGGTGACATTACGGAAAGATAACTTGATATGTAACCTGATTACACCATAGCATAATTACCATACGCACAGCTTTCCTACTATGTTGCCGCTGGAGGATAAATCCGACGACACTTAGTCTCACCCTGCCACTAGGCGGTAGCGACCATTTGACGAAGCAAAGAACTCACCACCTATCTAGAGCAGACAAGGCACCCTGAGTGCACACACAGTCCCATAGCCCGACTAGCCATACACAACAGATGTAGGGACTTATTGCTCGCAAAACGCACAACCAAACTAAACAACAGAAATAAGTAAATACTTTAAATAAAATAAAACATAGGGCAAGGCCCACAAAGGGAGCCCAAAACCAATCTCTAGCCCAACTAGGGCCCACAGGCAGTATCCAGGCCCACGTTAGCAGCTACACCACGCCGCCGTCGCCGCCGCTGCACTACCCCCACCAACAATCCTTCGTTAATATGTGAGAGCTTTATTGGTGTCTTACCTTGAGTTAATATGTGCCCAAATTGTGTTGGATAGTAAATATTATCCTCCATTGATGAGAGAAATGAACCCAGAAAGCCCACAAGGCTTCAAGTGCGATGGAATATGATGCATATTAGACCAGAAACACAATTTCTCAAACCATTGTTCACATGCAACTAAGTGAGAGTAGCGGGTAAGACCTAATTCGATTTCTACTCAACCACAAGAATAGTTGAGACTAATTATGGAGTCAGAGATATGAGCAAACGACACCTGGTCTATAAAATAGATTATTTGTTCCAATCCTTTTCCAGATTTTAACTTAAACAACTAAGCAAAGATCACACCCACATACATAATTCTGGCTTTGCCAAATTTATTGGCTGTAACAAGTGAAGAAGTCCCACATCGAAGAGAACTTAAGCGTCGAGAAGAGAAGAGAGCAGCGAGGATTAAAAAAAAAGTAAAAATGGACCACTGCCATTAGGTCTTCTGTACTCATATCCTTGTACTTTTGGTCTGGCAAATCTCTCTCTATGACATGGTCTCTCTCGCCATATCCAAATGCCAGAATGCTCATGTATTGACTGCGCCCTTTCATCATTGGGTTCATCGATCGGTGACATGTCTCTCTCCAGATCCCTCTCTCCTAAAATCTAACATTGATTGTTGGTTTGATTATTTTTTGTTCGATAGACAATTGGAAAGACGAAAATACTCCTCACGTGCTAACCAAGCTAACAGATAAATTAGATGAAAAGTCCAAAAATTAATGGTAGGGGGTAAATCGGCAATAGTTGAAAAAGTGGGGGTGTAAATAATCAAAATTAAAATGTCAGGGGGTAAATCGACAATCATGGGATAAATCAAGGGGTAATTTAACTATTTTGCCAATAATATATATATTTATATATTTATATATTTCAGATAATTCTTTTTGGGTGGGTATGGGAATGAGGATCAAAATACCATCCCCGCCCCGTATCCGATTTCATAATTCAAATATTGGGGATCCCATCCCCGTTACCCAATATCCCCCAAATTTCTTCCAGTTAGGATCGAATACCCGATGAGAATTTTTGCCATCTCTAATAAATACAATGAAACTTACTCAAGAATTGATATACAATTGATTTAAGAAAATTCTATATAGGCATATTTCAATTCTCTTTTTTCGAATTTACTCTTGTAATTAATTGGGGGAGCATTATAAGGTTCTTTTAGTTGTTTATATTTTGCATTTTTCAATGATTGTATAAGGAATTTGCAAAAAAAAAAAAAAAATTTGGGGGGGGGGGGGGGGGGGGGTGTTCATTTTTCTGTTCGTACATCCATATTCTCAGTTTTGTACGTTTCATACATATTTTCACAAGTAATGCCACAAATCACAAATATTTTCTGTTCGTACATCCATATTCTCAGTTATATATTTTCACAAGTAACGCTACAGATCACAAATACTTTTACCAAATATGAATACCAAGTGGAAAGTTTCGATGTGATGCTAATGTGTGAAAGGTGTACTTCAGTCACTATCTGCAAATGCTTTTAGATCTCTGTGTAAAATGGAATTGCTGAACCTATTCATCATTGTGGATTAGCAGTCAATAGAAATCGTGAATGAGAACACTGGTGGAAAGAGTAGTGGTGACCCAGAAGTATAAGAAGGCTAAACGAAAGGGTGAACACTACAGATATCTGACTTCAATTCATCTCTCTTTTTTTCTTTTTTGTTTTTGGAGAATGATTCATCTCTTATGCTAAAGTAAAGTAAAAATACGAAAAAGTGAATCTGTATTGTTGGGTTGAATTTACTTTTCTGATACGAGCTAACTTGTCTCATGATCGTTTAAAACTCAAGTCACATTTTTGGTTGATCGTTTAGAATATTTGTACTTCGTTGGCTTAGAATTAAGCTTGTGTAGGGAGTTCGTTAGGGTGGTGGTTGAACTCTCTTCCATTGTATTGTAAAAGAAGACTTGGCAACAAATGATATGAAAGATTGACAACCACAAGCTACAGTAGGGGTTCAACTCCCTTCCATTTTAATGTAAAGAAAGTGTTTGAGCCCAAAAGTAATTTTGGCAAAATCCTTTAGTGGGTCTGAGCCAGCGGGCTGATACCTGCGGCCCATAAATAAGGCTATATGGATTTGGTTTGTAGTTTTGCTCATCCCGTGTTCCAAAAGGAGATATCATCCTTAATTGCGTGGAGATACGAGTGCTCGTGAAGGCGCGAAGATATATTTGCAATTAATACGTGCGCATCTTATTGCGCGCATCCAGCGATTACGTCTAGGATTCTAAGAGGCAAGTAATCCTTGCCTACATTCTAGTGGCGACAGAGGAGGATAATTATCAATTATCGCTTACGATAATATCAAAACTATTAAGAGTTTTGATTTGATTCAAGGCCAATAACTGTGGCCAAAAATATAGTATTCCAGTCTTATTAGGAAAGTGAATCTACAGTAGCCTATATATAGAGGCTAAAGATAATACGAGAAGGACCTCTCTCGAATCAATCAATCCCAGCGATTACAAAGCCTCCCCGGAGCAAACCCTCAACCTCGTTGAAACCCGGTGACCGCCCGCCAGTCCTAGTCTCCTCGCGAGCCGACTGTCAGCCTCACCAGATCAATCCGGCGACCGTACTTCCAGTCCCAGTCTCCACAGGAGCCGACTGCGAGCACAACCGCCACTGTTACTTCCAGCGAAGCAAGGGTAACGCCCTCGCAACCCAGCGAAGCTAGAGTCACGCTTTAGCAAACCCGTGCTTCTCTCAACTTCCCAGTGATTGCTCTGCTTAGTCTACAACACTAAGTATCGATTCAGTGAACGCAAAGAGACCACAACCAAAGCCCTTACCCGCGTAAGGAAAAGAAGTCCTTTTCCGAAAGGCAAGAAAAGAACCCTGTGACGAGGTTGGTGCTCTCCTCGTCCACAGCGCTTGAAGAAGAAGTCAGGTCACGGGACTACCCCAACGACTGCACCCCGCGGTGCTGGCACGCCTGCGCAACCACTCGCCCAAAAGAGACTGTTTGCACACTAGCTGGTTTTGGAGCCAAACAGAAAGACTTGGCAACGAATGATACGAGAGATCGGCAATCAAAAGCTAGAATTGGAGTTAGTTAGAGTGGGGGTTGACTCTCTTCCAATGTAATGTAAAACAAGACTACGCAACAAATGATAGGAAAGACAGGCAATCACACGTATTTTGGTAACTTTTTTTTACAAATTTAATTTTAGTTCTAATGTTTGAAAGAATCGGTCGGCACAACTTTCATAATTAGCATTCGTATCATAAATGGAATACTGATCCAAATGGAACTCTGGGGACACAGCAAGGGGTAAACAAAAAAAACATATAGAATTATTTTGAGATCTATGAGCCAATGAAATTTGATGATCCGTGATGAAATTTGTCTCTCTATAAGTATACCGAAACACAATGAAATTAAACTGATGAGCCAATCGCCTTATATCCTGCATGAGAACTTGAATTCTCCATGGAACCTCACATGTTCCGTGAATACAGTCCGCCTAAGGAATTCAAGTGTCCAGGTGGCAATTGAAAGAGTAATTAAATAATGTCAACTGTTGTGGAATTACACTTCATCCCAATACTGAGCCTCTCCCGGGTTCTACTCTAGCATAAACCCCCTTCTCACACATCTCTTCAATAAATAAAAACCACCTTCGCTCCCCGCACCAAAGGCGCCTTCACTGCTCTCCTCTCTCCCGTTCACAAAATCACAAACCCATCTTTCTTAGCCAACAATGAAACCTTACAGACTCCAAACCCTCAGACCCTTAAACCCCAAAATCTCAGACCCATTTTCCTCACAACCCAATCTCTCTCTTCCCTCACCCGACCATACCCTCTCTCCTCAACTCCATCCAGACTTCTCAGTGGCATTTCATCGAACACCTTCCGCCCAACCTCCCCTCCTCTCTAATCTCCCACACCCTCTTCCATCTCCACCAAAGCCCTCACCTCGTCCATCAATTCACATCCCACATCGACTTTCGCCGTCGCCATTCTCTAAAACCCTCCCTGAAGCAACTCCTCGGCAGCGGCATTGCTCCGATTCAGAACATTTTCGACTCGCTGGCTCGCGCCCGAGTGCGTTTGGGTGCCCAAAGCGGCGTCGTTTTGGACTTGCTGTGAAATGAAGAGGGGCTGATGAGGCTTTTGAGTGTTTTAAATTGATGACGAGTGGAAATGTGATGCCTAAGACTAGGACTTGTAATGAATTGTTGAGTTTGTTTTCGAAATTGAATCGGACCGAGAGGGCTTGGGTTTTGTATGCTGGGATGTTTAGGTTGAAGATCGAGTCCAGTGTTTCTACTTTTAACATAATGATTAATGTGTTATGTAAAGAAGGGAAGTTGAACATGGCAAAGGAGTTTCTTGGGTTTATGGAGATTTTGGGGATTAAGCCTACTGTTGTTACTTATAATACTATCATTTATGGGTTTTGTTTGAGAGGCAGAGTTGGACAGGCTCAGATGATCTTTAGTGATATGAAAGGGAGAGGAGTTCAGCTAGATTCTTACACGTATAGATTGCTTATTAGTGGGATGTGTAAGGAGAGAAGGCTTGATGAAGCGTCTGGTCTTTTTGATAAAATGCTGGAAACTGGGCTGCTTCCGAGTGCTGTTACTTATAACACATTGATTGACCTTTATTGCAATAACGGTGATCTAAACAGGGCTTTCAGATATAGAGATGAGATGGTAATGAAGGGTATAATGCCGACGTTGTCAACTTACAATTTGTTGATTCATGAATTGTTCATGGAAGGTAGGGTGAGTGCAGCTGATTGTATGGTTCGAGAAATGGAAGAGAAGGGAATGGTTCCTGATGCCATTAAGTATAATATCCTGATTAATGGCTACTGCACGTCTGGGAATGCAAAGAAAGCATTTATCCTTCGCGATGAAATGTTGATTAAAGGGATAGAGCCCACTAAGGAAACTTATACATCACGTATTTATGTTTTGAGTAAAAGGAAGAGAATGAATGAGGCAGATGACTTGTTTGAGAGGATATTGTGTGAGGGTGTTCTGCCAGATCTTGTGATGTTCAATACCTTGATTGATGGTCATTGTGCTAATGGGAATATGGAGCGTGCATTTTCACTTTTGAGGGAGATGGATAAAATGAAGGTTCATCCAGATGAAGTGACTTACAATACCCTAATGCAAGGGTTCTGCAGGGAAGGGAAAGTTGAGGAAGCTCGGGAACTTCTGGATGAGATGAAGAGAAGGGGAATTAAGCCTGATTACATTAGTTACAACACCCTCATTAGTGGACATAGTAAACGAGGTGACATGAATGATGCCTTCAAAGTTCCAGACGAGATGTTGAGTAGAGGTTTCAATCCTACACTTCTAACATACAATGCTCTTATAAAAGGTCTATGCAAAAACCAAGAAGGTGACCTTGCTCAAGAGCTCCTTAAAGAAATGGTGAGCAGAGGGATTACTCCCGATGACAGCACATATTACTCTCTGATTGAGGGAATTGAGAATGTTGATGAATTTCTCAGAAAGGGCGATTCATGATTCCGTGTATTTTACTTCTGATGATAGTGGTGTTCTTGAACCCAAATTCTGGTTCTGGAAGATTCTTTTGGTTACTTCTTGAAGATGACCTGACAAGCTCAGCTCAGGTATCTATAGCATTCAATAGCATTGTTGAACTTGATTCAGAATAAACTGATTGGGTTTCAGAAGAACATCTTACTGTAAGATTATGTAACCTCTTCTGTGTAGTTCTTTATTTCTTTGTTGGCACTGACCTATACACCATGCACACACATTATACTTGAGTTTTGATATGATTGGAATTGATGAAAAGAAGGCAATCTCCATGGAGACAGTAATGTTGCCAAGTTAATTACAGCCGGAGAATCTGCCATTTTCTGCAGTAAATGTGTTTCTGCTATTTAATTGTAGTTCAATAACTTTTATAGATCTTAATAGTTCAATAACTTGTATAGATCTTAATACGTGCTTTAGAGCAGGCATATCCAGTCACTTGTTTCCTTTCAGTACTAAATCTTTTTTTTTTTTTTTTTGGAAAGGGTTTGGAACCCAGCCTAGCTGGGAGGCTCAGCCCCACGCCCGGTTCCTTCAGTACTAAATCTAATAACACATAATTACTTCAAAAAGAAGATAAACTGGATTAATTGCGATGCGTATATGACTCTTGTCAGACTACTTTAAATTGACTTAATCAAGTTATAACTTGAAACAGATTAAACTATTTCAATGATAATCATGATTTCTAATTGCCTGTAGATTGTTACCTGGTAAAAACTGGGGAATCCTAACATTTCCAACAATAAAAAGAACTAAGATAGAGGATGTATGCAAGCATTAACATTATTAAAAATGAACTCAATAATGTTATTTGAGTTCAGCTTTCTTAATTGTCCCGACTTTTTCAACGATAATGCTCTCAATCTTTAAACATTTTTGTTTTTTCAGGTGCTAAGAAGTTTAGCTTTTTGTGATTTGGACTCAGAAATCAATCATCTTTGGTACACTCATTTCGTGGCAAGGTAATGTACCAGGAATCTTACGACTTTTACCATCACTATATTTTGTTTTGTTGAATAAGTCCACGAGATAATGAAATTTCTTGAACAAGTGGGAACATCTTTTGCCACACTCATATATTGAAACCAGTTCACTCTCCACTACTTGCACTCCTATAGTCCTTACACTGTTGAAGATTCAGGACCTTTAATTCCTAAATACCACGGATAGTCTACATGCTTCAAAAGAAAACCATGTTATAATAAGAAACAAATTAAATTAATCAGCCTGGAATATCCAAACAACTCCATTCAATGGCCTTGACCGTTGAAAGTAACAGTAACACCATTAATCTTCTTCATCAGGGGACACTTCCATTTAGGATATCCATTGTTTGGAGTGTCACTCATAGCTGAGTGTTGTCTTGTGCAATTCCATTTAGTGTTTTCCATTTACTGATCATTTTATGATACCCATGGTCTTGCAGTGGCTAATTCTATGGTGAGTAGAGAAATTCATACTAGGGACTGTGGCGCCTGTTGCTAATGGAAATGGTCCAGTTGACAACTATAGCTATGCAGAGCAACAATTCCAGCAGGTTGTCGAATCTAAGTATATCATGGAGGATCCTTCTGCAGAACCGGTTCATTTGAAAGTGCAATGAATGTTATACAAGAACACCTGCCTTCATCTGTTGAGGCGATTTTGCCCCCTATTTTTTTTTTAAATTACCTATGGCCATTCCCCTAGGTATAAGAGGCGATCCATTTTTTCCCTTCCCTTTCGCTTTCCTTCCCTCAGTTCTACCAGAGTTTCATAATTCTCTCTTGCTTTGAAAACCGGAGCTAAGATGCCTTCTTTGGGCTTAGGAACCTGGCAGTCCAGCCTGACTTGCTCAGTGACGCCACCGTGGCCGCCGCCATTAAGGTTTTCCTCTTCCCCTTTTACTCAATCTTCTCAGAGATTGAAGAAAATAACCTTAGGATTGTTGAATTTTGTACCCGATTGAGATCAAATTTCACTCTTTTTGTGATTCTTCTAATTGCAGGCAGGATATCGGCAATTCGGTTGTGCTCCACTCTATGGCAATGAGAAGGAGATAAGTTTAGTTGCTTTTAGTTGCAAAACCCGATCATGCCTGATTTCAAGGGCCAAAATGGTTCAAAGAGAACGAATATGCATTGCATGTTGATAGGATTTGGTATTATTTGGAACTATATATTCATACACTGGACAGCTGGTACTAGATATTGACAAAAAGTTTTGCTCAATAATTGGATAGGTTGGGTTCATTTGGAGTTTGATTACTGAAAATGAAGTAAAGGTGGAACCTTTTTGTTTTGTTTATTGATATTTATGTGTTGGTTTTGAAGGTATCAATTGGAATTGTGTAAGAAAGCTTTGGAGGAGAACTCAATTGTGTATCTGGAAACTGGTTGTGGAAAGATCCACATAGCCTTGTTGCTTATGTACGAACCAGTTGATACTCAAACCTCAGTAGAACATATGTGTGTTCTAAGTCCTGCAAGTCACGTCCCCAGTTACTGACATTTGTAAACAACAGGAAAAATATTGGATTTTTATATGTTTCAAATGCTTGCAGGGTTATTGTTGTGGTATATATGGATCAAATTGCTCCCAACGGATTATTGCAGTGACGCCGTGGCGGTAATAATAATACTGTATTTCTTCTTTCATATTTGAACATATTATTGAATAACTGAAACTGAATAATTGGGGCTGAATCTTACTAGAAAAAATGTGGCTTTTTACTCTTATGCTTATGTTTTGATGTTTGCAGTACTAGAAAGAATGTGGCTATCAAACTGAATAATTATGCTTATGATTTCTGAACTATCTTAAAAGGGACCTCTTATAAACTTCATGAAAGTATGATAAATGGCCCCAGTACATCAAATAGTTATTACTAGCTGCGTGATTGGCTGAGACCTAAAGCTGTGTTCTTTCAGATTTTGAAGCCCTGACATGTTTCTAAAGAAGATGGAGAGAGAGGTTAGAAGAAGAGGAAGAGGAAGAGGTTTGTTTTCCATTGTCTGTCGTAGCTTCAACTTGGTTGAATCAATTATAAAATGCATAATTTCCTCAGTGGTTGATGCTTTGCTTTTGTTGAAGGAGATTCAGTACCATATTATGAGAGTTGCTAGGACTGAAGACCACTAAATGCTGAAGAATGGAGTGGATTTATGTTATTATGTATATATATGGTCAAGTAGTGTTTAAATGTAATGTTATGAATGTCGTCAGATAGCACTGCATATCAAGTTCACAGATTTAGTTTCCTTTTGAGACATTGGACTGTAAGAGTTTGTATGACATATTAGAATCTGCTTCTTCTTGGCCCCGTGGCTGGTAATCTTAAATAGATTCAGCCGTGTATGCTTGAGCTATTAGTTGGTTTTCTGCTTCTGATATTAAACCCTTTGGTTAACGCTTCCTAGATTATGAATTTATGATTGTTACTATATTATGTATACAATTCAGGAAAGTACTTCTGAAATTAGACGGGGATATTTTGAAGGGATTGTGATAATACTTTATATGTATATCTTTGTGAGCTTTTGGTACAAAAAAACAGAGCCACTATGGTCAGTTTTCAAGAGTGAACTTTCTTTTTTATCTCGCTGTAACCACAAGAAACTTCTAAAACTGCAGGAAGCAAATGGTATTACAAAAATTGAAATATATGCATCTGATACGGTTTGTGGTAATTCTTTTCAGCTGACAGTTTTAGCTTCAACTTCAGAGGTTCAGTGAGAAGATGGTAATATTTTTTTTGGATACTGGACTTGACAAAGAGCAAGCCCAAGAAGATGGAATAACTGAGCCCAAACTTACAGGAAAGGAAAGCTAGCTGCCAACCTTTCAACATCGATCAGGGAAAAAGGAGACTACCCTCGGAAGAGGAAAAAAAAAACCCAAGTGCAGCAATAAAAACACAGATGGAAGCGGAGAGGGAAGACCATCATTTCGTAGGATTTCCAACAAGATACTATCTATATCTCTAGCATTCTCAACATTTTCCCCAAATATACAACAAAAATTGCTACAACCAAAAATTTGGAAGAAAGGGAAAGGAATCAGTTTCCCATATCAAAAAAAGTTCATGCGGCACACAAAGGCGCAAGTATCTGAATTCCACTACATAGGGGCATTTCCCATTCTTTTCTTTCTTTTTGAAGTCTGGCACCCAAGCGCGAAAGAAACTAGCATTGCATAACCCCAGTCTTTACAAATCCATAAAACTTCTTTAGCCAAAAGTTCCAAATCAATGGCCAAGGATGACCAAGCTTGGCAAGTTCTCTGCTGTTTCATTAAGTTCCTTGTAGCTAGACATGAGTCACTGAGATGTCCCAGCTAGCGTCACAGAATAGGCTCTTTGCAGATTAACCAAGCCGAATAAGAAGACCCCTGAATAAACCCCCGACTTCAGCTTTCATGATTGTACCAATAGCAAGGCTTACAGAAAAACCTTTGATTCAGTAGCTAAACTCCTTCGTAATATTCTCCTGTACCAATTCTTCCAGAGACAGAGCTGCAACACTCTGTCAATGTTAACCTTGCACCACTTGGGACAATTTGTGTTGGAGGTTTGGGGGCACATTGAGTATTTAAAGTAGTCGTGTAGGTTTCGTATTCCTACTGCAGAGGTAGGAGTCATGGTCTCTCTAAGACACGAGCTGTGCAAAATCAAAATGATTGCCTACACAATGAGGTAGACCGCAAAAATCAACGATTGCCAAAAGGACTGGACAACTTTGCTGAACATATATTACTATCAAAGACCTACAGTAATTGTGGAAGAAAGAATTACAATGACAAACTGCAAAAGAACAAAGAAAAAAAGTGTACTACATTGGTATGCAGATGTACGATGCAGAATCCATGTTGGCATTTCCAGACTGCTTCTGGTAATGCTGAGAATTGACCGGAAAAGTAGGGATGTAATACACCATGCAAGGCTGCTACCAAGAATCCAAAATCTTCTTGAAAGCACTTTACAATGCATTCTACATAGATCATTGCACGCATGTACTTAGGAGACAACACCTTCAAAAATTCAAATCCCATAAGACCAACCTTTAATACATATTGCAAAGATTGTCTGCACTAGTAGCTCCTAGAAAAAGAAGATACCTAAACTCAGTGACTCATTATTGTTTCGACCAGATCTCTAGATTCATCTTTGTTTGCCTTAAGACAACAACTTTGCTGATTTTCACCTTGTCAAATATCAAGAGTTGCAAAGATGAGTGTAGAGTAGAACCCGGTACTAAACTAATTAAATCTCGATCAGTTTGGCATCTCACCGATTAGATCAATCTGTCTACAAAATAAACAAAGAAGGAAGTTTAAAAGTAGTCAAATGAGACCGTCTTCACTAAAAGCTCCAATGGAAGCAGAAATCTATACCACAGTTGAACAGAAAAATTCCTTCCTCAAGTTGAGCATAGCATCCCACACTTGCTGGTCCCTTAAAAATCTGTACCAGCTTAGATAAAGATAAGAATTTAATCAAAATTAATCAGATGATAGCAACTCATTAACCATCTCTAATTGTTAATTGAAAGGAAATATATAGTTCACCTCAGCATCTTATATGTGTTGATCGATCACCATGTTGTTCCAATATAAGCTCTTGGTGAAATGCTTCCACCCGCCTCCAACTCCTGTATCAGTGTCCTCCTCAATCTGGGCAGACATTACTCTACCCATTTGAACTTTTTTATTATCAAGGATGACTCAAACTTACAACAGGCATGTATTGTCTTATTCTTAAGAGGCCCAAATGCTGTTTTCCTCACATCTTAATCAGATTATTCATCAAGAACTTCACAGTAACAAAGGTAAATTAACTCACAAACATTAGTTCTATACTAAAAGAAAATGAAAACAGGCGAAAAGCGTGCTGAACTAATTTCAAGTAGACATGCATCAGAACCCAGAAGGTCTGGAAAACCTGGTTGAACAAAGGCTGCCCTTAGTTGGCAAATTTTTCAACTTTTAAAGATAAACAGAACAAAGACCAACTGTGCACTCACATTGGAAGTAAACATGTGAAACAGAATCCATTACACTCGCGAATGGGATAGTGACAATTGACTGGAGAAGAGGACCGGAATTCACTATGCTACCAAAGCTGCAAAGAGACCAAACCCTCTTGAGGTGTGTCTGACTATGCATGGAAAAACTGAATGAAATTATATATGCCCAACCTTGCTTGCTAATGAAGTACATAAACCACTTACTCTGAATACACACAAAAGTTCCATTGTCAATAAAATCCATTATTAGCAACTAGCTAACTAATTCACCCAAAAAAAGCAATTACCTATTGTATCAGCCATATCTGGAGCATCGAGTTCCTTTGCAACTCAACTTAATACAGACATTGCATAAGGATTTTTACCTACAAAGAAAGAAACAATCAAAAATCAAAGGCTACAATCTCGAGTGCAGAGTAGGTCCAATTACCGAATACAATCTCGAGCAATTTGCAAGCAGCCCACTTATTGGATGTTACTAGCAGATCTAAATTAAGCCAAGCTAAAATGTGATTTCAACCAAAAGATCAGTTCAAGTGAAATGCGTAGCTCTCCTTTTATTTCTGGAATATTGATCAATGTGTGCGTCTTTAGTGCTCTGGAACAGACAAGGAATTCAGACATAAAGACCCTCAGGGTAGGTCTTATCAACTCCATTGATCATGCTCTAGAGGTTTGATTCTAAAGAATCACTCGATCATTTCCTCTAAATTGAACTCCTGAACGAAATAAGTCCAGGGAATTCAGAAAAGTTTTAGTGTTTAACCTAGACTAGTTCTGCTACACATGGCAAGTTCAGAACTAGAGACAATATATGAGATATACACCATATGTATGTGCCATTATCTCAAAGACAGGGAATAAGTACCTAACATTGTATGATGATGATCGAGCATCATGTTATTAAAGGAGTAGTTCTTCCGAGGTAAATGTTTTGTAACTTGGGTGTGTCAATGTCATTCTCAGTGGCAGCAGAATCAGCATATACTTGGACAACAGAATGCGTTTCTAATTCAAATATGATTTTAAGTTCTGAGAATGATAGAAGGCTATAAAAGAAGCCTCAAAACACACAAAAAGAAAAAGATAATGAACCTACTGGAAGTCAGCTGGACTATCATCGGCTTTTCCTTCCAAATCTTCGATCAGGTGGACTCCCCAGCTTACCTTCATTGGGTAAGCACTATCACTGGCGTTCTCTTCAAAACGAAACATAACTCGAAACATATCAGGTGGCGGCATCCCACTTTCACTCAACCTCCTAATTACTGTAACCAATGGAATATAATGCACCCACACGTTATCCCAAAACACGTCTTTCTCATCAAACTTTATTCCATTGATGTAAACAAAACAAGTGAGTTGAGCCAAACACAACTGAACACAGAAAGCCAACCCTTTGTTGTCCCAATTGGAGTTTTGAGGAATTTCAATGCAAAGCTCATGCTCTTTATGTATCACTTCTCTATACACTTTCCAATACACTTGCAAAACCACATCCGAATCCACATCCGAATCCACATCCCAATTCACATCCTGACGGCAGGTGAACCAGCTTGGAATCGGAGCACTTGTGGGAAACTGTACTTGGAATTCTACAGATTTCGGACAAGAGAAAAAAAGAGTCAACAGAGCCGTCAATTTCTCTGCCTCTCCAATCAATTCTACGGATGTCATCTTCTTTCCTTTCTTGGCCACATGAACCTCTGATCCTACTCCACGAGCCAGATTGTCGCAGAGTGTCTGGCAGTTAGCCAATTCCAACGAACTGAACATTTTTGAATCTTTGCCCTCCAAAATTGTTGACAACTTTGAAATTCTTTCCAATGACTTACAGTCGCTCACATCTAAGCCATCTATTTCTCGTGGAAATTCTGAAATTTCTTCAAGCTTACAGCAACCGTACAGATAAACTTGTAATCTCGTCAGGTTAGTTGAAAAGTTCGGTGGAGGAAGTGATTCTGACTTTGTTGGAAATGTAACAAGCTCATTGCAGTTATCTAGCTCAAGATTCTCCAGACATTGCAATGCATAGAAAATGCTCGATGGTACATTTGTAAGATAACGACACTCATTTAGAGACAAGGATTTAAGGCCAGTGAGATTTCCAACTGAGCAAGGTAACTCTTTGATGGCAGTCTCGCTTAGATCCAGAGTTCCCAAAGACTTCATGTCTCCCTCAATTTCAGGGAAGAACTTAAGTTGATGGCAACCAGAGAGATCCAGAGTTTCCAAGGATTTCAAGCTGATACCCTTTAGAAACATCTGCAGCTTGAAACAACGGGTGAGTCTCAAACTGAGGAGCTTATTGAGACGGCCAACCGAAGGATCAACTTCAACTAAATCTCCACAGTAACACAGCTCCAAATACTCTAAGCTTGTTAATCCAGACAAGTCAGGAATTCTTGTTATACCATGACAGTCCGACATTTTGATAGATTTCAAATATCGCATATTCTGTTTGGGAGAAAGAGAACCAAAAAATCAAGTTCAGTAATCGAATTAAAATGTAGCAATATGTGTAAAAAGTAATCGAATTCTTCCAAATACCTTCAATCCCTCGGCTAGTGGAGTCGTGCAGGGCCCTTCCATGTGCAGCATACCAAGTTTCCTCGGATTAAAATTCGTTGGCAACGATCGTAATGAACATTCCCTCCAGTCAAGGACCCTCAACTGGTTGGGGAGATAATCCACGCTCTCTCCCTCAAGTATCCAACAATCGACTATAAAAATTTGTAGCTTTTTCAAGTTTGTGAAGCTTCCGTCATTCAACCGTATCTTTTGTGAATTGTCACCTCTTCTCAACCTGATGCCTATTATATTATCCGTTCCCTAATATGAAACAGCAATCAGGTCAGATTAAGCAAGTATTTCTCAAAATAAATATTGACATAAAATTCTTCAACCCCATGATGTATTAAATATCATAAAGCTAAAAAAATATTACTTACTTTGTTTTCTTCAAGAACTTCGCAAACATCATCATATAACCACAATCTACTGCGTTGTCCTGGCTCATTACGGGACTCTTGCCGAACAATTTCTTTTCCCATGTCTTCTAGAAGGTCATGCATCCAAATGCTATTGTCTTTCTCAATTTTTATTAAGACCTTTTCTACGAGGACTGAGAGAGCAAACGTGGGATTCAAGTCACAGTTTTGTAGTGCATTTATCACATAGCTTTTTTTGTTACCTTTAAAGAAACATGCAATATGAAGAAAAACTTCTTTTATCGGATCAGGCAATGCTTCGTAACTTCTTTGGAGAGTTTTTTGAATCTCTTGGTTAGGATATCTCTTGTAATACTCTAATGCATTTTTCCACTCGGCCTTATTTTTACTACATAGATCTGATCCCAAAACTTCTAAAACTAACGGAATCCCTTTAGCATAACGTATTACCTCAGTTGCAAGTTCAAAAAAGTCATCTGTATATATACTTCCTGTGAAGGCATTGAAATTGAAGAGCTTTGAAGCTTCTTCATCATTTAATTCCTTCACCTCATATATTGAATTGACTTTATGAGCCGTTAGGCAATTCATATCTCTTGTTGTTATCATAATTCTACTTCCTGGACCAAACCAATCACACATTCCAGCAAGTTTTCTTAATTGTTCCAAGTGGTCCACATCATCAAGAATTAAGAGAACCCTTTTCTGGCTTAGTTTTTGCTTGAGCACAGTGATTCCTTCATCAACATTGGTCACCGCAGGTGGATTCCTCTCTATGATCTTAGAAAGAAAATTTTTTTGTAGCTTGACAAGACCTCCAGATGAAAATGATTCTTCTCTAACATTTGCCAGGAAACAACTGTGTTCAAACTTATGGCTAATTGAATTGTAAACAGCTTTTGCAAGTGTTGTCTTTCCCATTCCACCAATTCCCAATATCCCTATCATGTGAGGATCATCTTTCCCAACATTTAAGAGTTTAAGTATGTCTTCTACACGAGATTCTATTCCAACAGGATATGTTGCCACATTTAAAGGGGTGCATTTCATTATTTTGGTTGATATCTTTTTAACAATTTCATCTATGAAATTCGCTTCATGCCTGCAAATGTAAAAGCGAATGAAACATTTAGTTTTAAACTTTTCTACATGTCTAGTTTTTTAGGGGAGGGATCAATGACGGACTAAATCATATTCAAGATTAGAATTAGAGTCCATTAGTTAGTGAAACTATTGATAGATGGGTGAGATTAAACATTATGTTATATGTTAACTAAGTTAACTATTTGTTAACAGTGTAGTGTTAAAATCTACATTATAAAGTTGAGATGCTTGAGATTGAACATACGTACCCTTCATCCGAGATGGGCCACCCAGACAAAGTTGCTGCTTGTGTAAGAGCTGCCTTCCAACTCTCCACCTTCTCTAAGTTATCCTTGTGTTTGCTAAGGCGAGCAATTGCATCACCAACCTGGGCATTTTGGTATCGTATCTCCGACGCATTTATCTTGTAGAAAATTGGGTAAACGATTTGTTGCTTGGATTCTCTACATTGAATGATCTTGACAAGTTCATCCAAGCACCACTTTGAAGATGCATAGTTGGCAGAAAATACAACGACGGAAATCTTTGATCTCTCAATTACTTCGAGAAGCTCATGTGATATAGCTTCTCCTTTCGGAAGTCCATCATCTATGAAGGTGTTAATTCCCTCCTGAACCAAATTGCGGTATAAATGGCCAGTGAAGTTGTTGCGCGTATCCGCACCTCTGAAGCTCAGAAAGACATCGTGTGTGAACGAATGGGTGGACGAAGAAGAGGAAGAGGAAGAGGCTCCGAATTGAGGTTTGCTCAGATCCATGTTTGATTGGAGGAGGCGGAATCGAAAGAATTTGGGATGGTATTATCACTGTCAAGGACTATATCTTTTGTTATATATATATAGATAAGGCCTCTCGGTTTGGCAATGTGCAGGCACCGTCATCGCAAGTGGGAGACACAGACACGTGATTGACGGCTTCAGACCCCAAGGGCAATGATAATATGATATCTTAAAAAATCTCAGACAGTGGGCGTTCAGAGCCTTTGCTTTGGTTTTATCACTCTATGGCACTTTTCTATCCCAAATGGCCGAAAGTGACGCTTTATAGCTACTAGAAAAACATAGACTACGGGAATTGTTGGTGATCGACTATTTATATTCAACTGATGCATGGGGGGAAAAACCTCGGTGTGAATACATATGCGCGTTCAGCTATGTTGATATGGCTATTTGGATTTGTTGATATGGTTGCCTGCCTGCTTGGATATGTTCTAATCAGTGTTTTGGTGTAAGGGTGGAGATCGGAGAAGAAGATAAGAACGAAATACAAGAAACGTGGTCTGCTGAAGAAGATAGGAAAGATGCAAAAAAAAAGGGAGAAGGTGAGAGAGAAACAGAGGAGGGAGAAAGAGAAGAAAAAGAAAATGTGAATTTTTTTTCTTATAAAATATTATGAAAAACCTATTTGGAGTATAAATTTGTCAAAATAATAATTAATACGTCGACTTTCAAATTCGAATTTGACACAAGTATTTTGACATCTCCATTGGAGATACTCTTAGCACTTAGCTATAGAATGGTTGCAAACCTTTTTTTGCCAATTCTCGCGGACTATCTTGAACAAAAAGTGTCTACCAGAGGCCACCTCTACCTTACTTTTCTTATAGTCGATTGTTGATTTATATTAACACTTATGTTTTTTGTTTTTTGTGAAGTGAAGTTGTATAATACCAGTAATTAGCTAGCTTAATTTTTTGTTAGATTCTGTGATAGTGTTGGCTTAATTCTACATACTTGAGAGAAAATTTCATATCCATGTTAACAGATTCCGGTTCAGATTTATCGTCCATCAACAGAAGTTTCTAGGAGTTCCTGCAAACAGATCAAGAAAGGGTATTTGAGAACGATCAGTCCTCGCTATTATCTATCTTTCATTGAAGGTGATGAAGAAGACAAGAAATCCGATTCGGACGAACCTCGTGTTGTTGTTCAAATGGATACAGAAAGTTCCATACTATACCAGAAGGCCTATCTTGAATATTACTTTGATAAGCCTGTACAGGTAAGTTGATAATGGTCATCGTGTAGAAACTTTTGTCTCAATGATGTTGTGGAATGTCTGTCTCTAAGTCAGTTTATCACGTTGCTTTGGAAGGTAACCGGAGATGTGCGTGTCATATTTTATCAAAAGATGAATGGAAGGCGTCTCTTCTATGCTTGCATCAACACCGCTTTCATTAAGAACCAGCTTGCTACAGGTATTGCCTTCTTTCCTGAAAACACCAGGAAACAAGAAGGTTCATAAAATGTACATAAAAAAGTCACAGGTTTTTTATTTAAGGTTGCTTAATTACAGCTCACTGTTCGGGATTTGGATAAAATTGGGGAGAAAGGAAGATCAATACGTGACAGTCATGATGTGTTATGAAGTCTTAGAATGGATGTGTTCAATAAGGAGATTAGTCATTAGTCTAGTGGTGGTTTTATGACTCTCGTTAAAAATTTCACCTCTGTAATTTTCTCAAGAATTGATCCACTTCGCTTGACAAAAAGCTGAAAACCCTACAGTGTTACAACCTAACCGTATTTCTATATATAAAGCGAGGAAGACAAAAACAGCGAGGTGGAGTTTACTGTTCATCTTGGTCAAATTTTCAAACTTCCGAAATTAACAACGGAAATTACAGAAAGCACGGAGCGAGACGAATATCTGGCTTCTGCTGAGTGTTGACCTAGAGTCCGAGACGAAATAAAAGAGGGAGAAGAGAACAGGGGAAGAAGAATGAAGAGGAAGAGGAAGAGCCTTCGGGATTCCAAATTCCAGGTTATGCGACATAGTAAGTTCCGAAGATTCCAAGAGAGAGGTGCAAAATTTTTACATTGAAGCTGCTTAGAACCCGTTAATTCTTTCTATTCATCAAACTCATTTCAATCGTTGCATGTCACTGATTTTGAGTTTGGGTGATACAGGCGTTGTCGAGATTGTTATTCATTTGGAATGGAAGCTTATGGAATTTCAGGGATGATGAGCACAGTATCGAAACAAATTGACTGAGGAATGTACATCCAATAGTTCCCCTTAATCTGTTTCAGTGTGTTAAATTCTGGAATCTCTATTGTTTTCTGAATTCTAACTCACTCATCATCAATTTCATTTCTATAACAACCCTTATTTCATTGATTTACATGATCTTTGTTCCTCTTGATCGAGTTGTCTTCTATCTAAGCTTGCTCCCCCAAAAATATTTGATTTGAATAGTCGCCGTAACCCATATGCTTTAGCCTGTGCTTAAATAATATAAAAGATATAAGTTATGTGTTCCTGATCTGAGTGCATGTAATTTTAGAGCAGGGGCGGAGCCGATTATAAGTATTGTATGTGCCCTTGCGCTAAATTTGGAAGGGATGCAAGAGCACATAAGATACATGATTACATCGTATAAAAGTAGTGTCTGCAGGCAAGGCAAGAAAGTCGAGAAACATAAGAATGTAAATATATAATGATCTACGCACTTGTAGTGTATATCCATAGCTTAACATATAAAAGCTCCAAATGAAAGTTGGAAGAACTAACATTACAAACACATGCCACATAAAAAGGACATTTAGGCTGTTTGGACACCCCAAAGAATAGATACACAAGATTATTTGGAAGTAGCCTATGGAGTTTGCCCAGTAAATGTCATATAATCCTTGTATATACAAAATACAAACAGGACTGCAATAATCATAACTTATGATTGACACCTATAGCTCAACTGCAGCAACAGTTGAAACCATGGAGTCCACGCCACAGATATTACGGCCCCTGCAGATTTTGTAGAATCCCTTCTCTCCCCAGTTCTCGCCCCATGAGTTCTTTATGATCCAGTATGGCTTCTCCTTCATTCTGACGGGTGCGTAGGCAGACGCACCATAACCAACTAACAAAACTCCATGGTCCAACCTCTTTGAGCAAATGTAGGGGCATGACACTCCACCAACATATGTTTGCATGAACACAGCATTAATAGCCACTGCATTTAAACAATTCAAGAGTTAATAACAGCCTCTGATATCTATTCTTGGAAATATTCCTGTATCATAGAATGTGAGAAATAAATTTTTTTTTTTTTTTTTTTTTTGAAAGAGATGGGAAGAGGACAAAAAACACAAATCTTAATAAATTACCAGCAAGAGGGCCATTCTTAACAAGATTGGCAGCAATTTGATCTTCATCAAGGGAGACAACACTGAAGTTGGAAACTTTGGCTGCAATTTTGGTCTTGTCAAACTTGCAGGTTCCACGATCAGTACCAGTGTATGGATAATCTTTTTCCTTCATAAGTCCACCAGCTTTGAGTGTGTACTCAAAGGCGCTGTTCATCAGCCCACCATTGCAACCAGCGTCGCATGAACCTGCCTCCTCTGGATCGCACTGCAAAATTAATACACATGAGGAACCTTCCCTTTTCTAGGTCACATCCTATCCAAAGTTCAAATCCACATTTCCAACGCAAACAAGCAACAAATACAGAATGATATGCAAAACTTGAACCCACATTTGTAATTTGTACACTCAAGTCCAATTTAAGGACTTGATGTTAAATGTTAGCCGGTATTACTGCATACAAAATCAAGTACCGACTTCCAAGTGTATTAACTTGATGTAGGTCAATAAATTTTAAAAATTTTGCATGCCAATAGAAGCAGGATATCTGTACACTAGTTGGACCATTAGGCTTTGTTGTTCTTGTTTCTATTTGGCTTATGCCTGTAGGAATTCAACATTCAAAAAGATTAAATGAAGCTAGCTAGAGCCTAGACTGCATTTGACTTGATAAACAAAGAAAACAAAAGGCAAGGTATATGCATCTCTCTGATAATGAACTTCCAATCCTAACAGTCTATTGTGAGGGATGGCACCTAGCTTAGTTTGTCATTTACTAATCAAAAGCGAAAACCACACTGTCAAAAGTGTCCACTAGCTCCTGAAACACATACCAGTAAGCATCTCCCATATCTCATTCCATGTGGGACTCACATGGATCCCAGTCAATTACCTTGATGGTACTAAACAAAACTAATTCATATAAATTCTGGGTAAAAAGGGATTATTCAATAATGAAATCCAAACAATCAACTTTTGTTTTGCTAATTACCAAAAGATCAACCAGGCTATTCAAGCTCAGAGATTTATTCTCATACTTGCAAACTATAATTGAAAGAAGAAGAAAAAAGTCAAACCTCGTGATCGCAATCCACAAGCTGCTGCTCGCTGAGGCTCACAAGCTCCCCAGTCGCAAGGAAGTGGGCACCTTCCAAAGCTCCTGTGGTGCTGAAACTCCAGCACGACCCGCACGAACCCTAATTTCCCAAAAACACAAAATTCCGAAATTAATTAAGTCATTATCTAAATAACGTAATTAACCTGAACCCTAATTAAAGTTGAATTAAAGACCTGATTTTTGACTTCAGTAACAGCTCCATGCTCTCTCCAATCAAAATCCTCAGGCAGATTCTCGGTAGGCAGAATCGGAGCGGTGTTGGCATCGGCCGGCAGCCTCAGCCCTCGGAGCCCCAAATGGCTTCTCCTGAACTCGGCCGGAGTCAAATCGGAGAACCGAGTGACGCCGTGTTGGGCCGTGGGGTCCATTCGCTGGTGCCTCTTGGCCCTCCTCATGTTGGTCTTGAACACCTCGAACCTGTAGTCGTGCTCCTCCTGGCTCGCGTACGACTTGCCGAATTTGTTCTTGAACAGCGAGAAGTGGTGCTCGGCTCCGAGCATCTGGTCGCCGTCGTGATCGTGGTGGTGGTGATGGTGGTGAGGGGCTTCATCGCCGCCGTCCACGACTTGACGGATCAACGGATCGCCGCCGTCCACGTCGGCGCGAGCGAGGAAGAAGAGGAGAGAAGAGAAGAGGAAGAGAGAGAGAATTCGATCCATGTTGAGAAACTGGAATGGTAGCAATGCCAGCCTCTCTGTTAACCCTGTTTATAAGATAGGCGATGACCTCGGGGGTGTGTAATCAGCTGCGGTTTGGTTTGGGGAGTTGGGAGATCTAGACCGTTGATAGTGAGTCAGAGGAGAGATTTTCTGTTATTGACGGTTGGGATTGGGAAGAGGACGCGGATTGTTAGGGGGTGAGGTAGGAGATTGTTGCAGGTGAATTGCTTACAGGAGTGGGTAAGGATTGACCAATGGGAGGTAGACGCGTGGTGGTTGTGGAGTGCGGGAGTTGAATGGTGGTTAGGTGATGCTTCTGTTTGTTCGTTCTGATTGGGTCGGCGATTTGTTTTTTGTTGTTTCTTTGGTTTTTTGTTTGGCGATGGAGACTGTTTTTTGTTGTTTAGTTTTAGAAAAAAAAAAAAAAGGCAAAAAGAAAAAAATGATTGATGTGAAAAATTGCAGAGATTGCTGGGGGAGTATTGATTGGTTGAATTTGTAATCAAACTTATATATAACGACATTCACATTCTTACAAAACACAAATTAATAATCGATCAAAATTAGAATTTAGAATAACAATCGGATTAGGTTTTCATATACAAAAATATTATATATTTTCATAACTAGTCATTTACAGGTCCTCTTGTTTTTCTTGTTAGTTAGTTTTTTTTCCTTCTTTTTTAAATAATCATCTTGAAGATTTAGCAAGAATAACATATAATTTTAAGATTCTGTATTCAGAACCTGAATTTATCATTCTCAATTGCATTTTGTAAGCATGATGAGGTCATTAACAGTTGGGCTGCCATGGATAGTATATTGTTTGGAGTTGCGGGCATGCAAACGACATATACATTACTTGCAAACTAACTGGTTTCTTGCGTGGAAGTAACCAATCAAGTGTGCTCAAATTTCCTTTTTATCTTTTTAATGAAGAAAATAAATTATAAAAAAAAAAATAAAACAAAACAAACCCACGAACACAATCCTCACCCAACTAATCTAAATGGGACGTGTGAGACACTGAAAAATGTAAGTAGTTGACTCAAACTGAGATATTGTGAACATTATGACCTAAGCGGCTGTTATCAGCCATAAAATTAGTTTCTTTTTAGATTTGTATAGATCTAATAAACTCAAAGTACGATGAGAAAGTTTGGATTGTCATGCTGTTGCAGACTCTTATGAAAAACTTGAGGCATATTTACTAGCGAGTCTAATATGGTTGCTAATTCTTTAGCTAAGAATAGCATCAATCATGAGTATGGATGAGTATGGTCAGGTGGTTTTTGACCTTCTTCCTCCCGTTGAACCAATAGATTAGTTGTTTTTTTTTTTCTAGGCTTATTTAGCCATGTTATGCAAAAGATATAACTCTGAGATTAGTCATATTCTTGATGATTGTACAGCTTATTTGCAAGCCTTTGATTTTGATAGAACTCGACATATTTTTTGTGAAGCAAATAGTGTAGTACATGGATTAGCTTACTTTGCTAGTTTAGATCATACTATTGATCTATCTTTAGATGAGGTCCTTGGTTTCTTATATAGGATGTTCTATATGATTAAAATTGCAATGCTTCTATGAACGCTTAGGGTATATGTATTACGTCCTCCCCTGATACGTCAAAATAATAAATAATAATATAGGCGTGGAGCTGAGTCTCCTAGCTTGATTGAGTTCCATACCTCATTATTTTAATGGAAAACATCACCAATGATCACTGAGTTATGACTTATTCGACACTTAACTCACTCAGTTTTACATCCGTTTTTCACTTAACTCACTGTCGTTAATTCTGTCGTTAAAAGCTATTAAAATTGAGGGTATATTTGTCTAAACACTAAAAAAATGTATTTCTAACCTTTTTTTTTCTTCAAATTATATTTAAGTTAAAAAAATCATTTTTTATTAGAAATCTCAGAAATTTAAAAAATTGAAAAAAGTCTAATAAATGTAAATTGAGGGTATATTTGTCTAAACACTAAAAAAATGCATTTCTAACTGCTTCTTCTTCTTTTCTTTTTTTTTAAAGACAATTTTTTTTCAAATTATATTTAAGTTAAAAAAATCGTTTTTTATTAGAAATTTCATAAATTTAAGCAAAAATTGAAAAAAAAAAAGTCTAATAAATGTAGTTTTTTTTTTAAAGTTAAAAATGATTTTTAAGTATTTTGACAAATATACCCTCAATTTTAACAGCTTCTAACGGTAAAATTAACGGCAATGAGTTAAGTGAAAGACGGATGTAAAACTGAGTGAGTTAAGTGATATTGTTGAAAATACAGTGAGTTAAGTGTCGAATAAGTCATAACTCAGTAACTATTGTTGATATTTCCCCTTATTTAAAAAAAAAAAATGACCCTCCAAATAGTGTTATGATTATCCTAAAGCTTTGTGGTCAAGAGCTTTCATCAACATCAGCGAACTTTATGCATTTAACCTAAGGTAAGTAGAGTGTCACTGTGTCACCCAAATTTTAATTGTGATTAATAGTTAGCTTCATGTTTGAACTCTTAAATGGCGTTGCAGTTTGAATGAAAAAAATTGGTCAAGAATAGATTAATTACAATTATGAGTAAAGGATGAAATTGGATACGAATGATTTGTAAATAATGAATCATAAAGGTAATTATTTGGTGAGTGAATGGAATGACAATAATGGATACAGAGAATATAATGGATTAGTTTAGAAAATGGGTAATAAAGCTACTGGACGAATTTGTGTTTAAATTGGTCGATCAAGCAATTCAATTGAGTGACCAAGTTACAAGTAAGGAAGACTGTAATCTGCCAAGTTAAATCATCGATCAATACTAATTGTTACTCTAATGACATGTTTAGTTACTTGGAATGGAAAAAATCATGAATCGGAGACAACTAAAATGGGTGAAGAAAGTAATTGATCGGTATGAGAATATTCATTTCCATTAAGCTGTTTACAAACTGTCAGGGCACTTTTGATCGGAGTTGTACGACAGTGATATCGTCGGGAGTAGAGCCCAAAATATAGTCCCCTAGGCCTAGCAACCTTCGAGGGACTGAAATTCCAAGTAAGCTTGTTGTTATGTTCTTCCTGGCAGCCCATTACTTATTCACGATAGTGAATTGATTGCGTTCAAGCTTTCAATAAAGGGCTTATCAAGATGCATGCAGTGTGGGAGCTAGAAAAAGCATGATTTGCAGTGAAGGTGAGAGATTTATAGCAGCCATGAAAGCTTGGATTCATATTGTGGTTGATGAGTTTATGGATTGGAAATGGGTTTTTGGGATAGGTATTGGGGGAATTGCTTGGTTTTGTTTCTTGGTTTTTACATGTGTTTCTAGGTTGGATCTAGATGCCTTTCACAATAGTAAGAACTCTATATTTATAGGGGGGCTGATGTGTGATGCAGCATTAAGCTTGCTGCCTTGCCTTAGGCATGCGGCTGTGGTTGTAATCTCGGAAATTCTGCTGCTGGGATTACCATATGAGGATTCTTGTGGTTGAAATCTGCTACTGGGATTGCAATCCCAGAAATTGGGATTATGTTCCTACTGCGGAGCTCAAGATTTAGGACGCTGTATTTGACATTTAGTGTTTTGTTTGGTTCCAAAGGATTAGATTTTGGCTTTTGGGCTCTCTTTCTTCTTCACTTACTCATGTTATGATTGGACTACTAGGCTTGAATTTTGGTTCCTAAGTCCAAAATTATTAGCGTCATTAAAACTAACAATGGTTCATACTTTTCTATAACCTTCCACACCACACTCATTCTTGTAAGCCCTAAGTGCGTGAATGTGGCTTGGGTCCACATCATGCCGGTTGTGGGTATAATTTGTTTATTGGGCTCCAAATATGAATTGAGCCCGCTAGTTGAATTTTTGGGTGCTAACACTTATCATGTGGAATTAGAATAGCAATGCAACTGATTACAATTGATGTTGTTTATTAATGTTCATGAATCAGAATTAAAACTAATTCAATTAGTAAAATAACCCTACAAAAATATATGTTCATGAGAGAGGTATATATATATATATATTTGAGGGTTATGGATAATTTGGGTTACTAAAAATACATAAGGATATTTTGGGTAAAAAAAAATGCATTCATGAGACTTTCATTCCTAAACCCATACCCACCTTGGTTATCAAATTTTAGGTTATTAGGGAATATATTCCTGACAACGAGGTGGGATCGATATCCATTCCAATACCTATATATGTTAGTAAACGCAGGAAAACTCATACATCGGAATCATTCCTATTATTTCCATTCCCATTTTAGGTAACTAAACGTGTTATAATCAAAAGAGTTTTTATCATGGGTAGGGTTTGTACTTTCATCAACCAGACTTAATAGTACCTGAACTTAAAAAGTGATTAAATAGGTACCTCAACTCGCAAAATGACATCAACTAGATACTTCCGTTAACTTTCCATCCAATATCTATTAAAAAAAGAACAAAACAGATACTTCACATTCTTTTTACATGAAAATGACTCAAATGGTCTTAGATTTATAAATTCTATCGCAATTGAAGTAGCTGTTGAATTCGACTAAGAAGAGGCTGGTTAATGTGTTTTTGATGAAATTAATATCTGGGTTATGTTCTCCATTTGTCAGTTCCATTTGGATTTTCATCGTGTTCAAGAAAGCTTTCAACTTTGCTCGCTTCTCCCACCTAATCTTCTTGTATTTTCTTAATCTAGAGCCAGATTGTTTTGGTTGGTCTCCCCACCCATTACATTCTTCATTATTCATACCAAAAGCTACCGACTCTTTGCTTAATTTCTTCTCACAATCAGACTACCACTCGTTGTAGTTTCTATTTCCAGACAACTAAAAGCCATTAATTGATCCAATTCTCCAAAAGAAGAACCAGGTATTAAAAATTAAAACCATATTAAGCAACAATTAAAGAAGAGATGGAACAACACCCAAAAGGCCAAAACCCAGGAACACCACCACAGCAACCATTCAAAATGGTAAGAATTCTGCAAGCTAAAAGATAAAGACAATAATCGCATTCACCTGAGAATTACTCTCAACTCCTCATGTTCTTTTCATGAAGTCATGATGTTTCACGAACTTGTTCAACTCCTCAGGAATTGCTTAATAAAATGAAGCTTGGTACGACCCTCAGTCAAAACAAAAAACTCACATACATGACATCCATAATTGGTAATTAAATCTCAAATAGATCAGATAGACAATGAGCCTTTGTTGGTTGTTCTTGCAATCAATCCAAGTATCAAACCAATGATTAATATCCCACTTTGGAGAATAGATAAGTTGAGCTGCGAGAAGGAAGAAGATGACACAAATGGTTATGAGCAAAAAATCATTTTTGCCCCTGTCTCTGCATGTCACGTGGTTAATTTAACAGAAATCAGATGAAAAGTTAATGGAAGTATAGAATTGATGTTATTTTGTGAGTTGAGGTACCTATTTGATCACTTTTTAAGTTCAGGTACCATTAAGTTCGGTTGATGAAAGTACAGACCCTACTCATGATAACAACCCTAATAAAAATTATCAGAAAATGGTTATTACTAATAGTCTGCTTAAGGGAATATTGCAGAAGAATTTAAATTCAACTTTGCATTTCTATTAAGAATGTTCCGATGATTACTAAAGAGTAATTGGATTGTATATTTAGCACTCATTAAATTTTGTTTAATGCCAAGGACTTGAGCACTCCACTTGAAATTGGATGATGAACTCAAGAAATAAAAATGGATCTTAATGAGAATGTGCACTCCATATCTTGGTAGGGTGAGTCGTCTCTACTGTGTTGGTGGCTTTTGTATGTGTATATGCTTATACCTATATGTTGCATGAAAAATTGTCTTTGTTTGCTATAGTCGATGCCTCGTTAAAATTTATTTGCTTTATAAATATGAAATGTTGCATTATTTTTTTATAATTAAGGTCAAGGCTAGACGTGTGTTTTGATATGAGGGATCGCCTGGGAGTGAAGGGGGCATAACAACTATCTTGAGTTCGATCCCCTAATCACTGGTGGGAGGAGTGAGTTGGTGGTGTATGCATTTGCCAGTACCGCAAAACCGAATCATGCAACCATGAGCTTGTTTATGGACAGTTCCATTGACCTATAACATGTAATGCGTCATGTCCCTCGGGGACTTTAAACGGGTCATCGGATTATTAAATCATGCATGTGACTGATGTGAGTATTTATGAGCTTAGTTGTGTTTTAGCATATTGCATTTGTTTTAGAAAAAATGTTACAAACAGTACCTGAACTAAGGCTCATTCTTAACTTCAGTACCTGACTATGCAAAACTATCACTTTGGTACCCCAAGTTTGAAGTCCGACCCAAGAACGGTACACGCCGTCTATCACGACGTTAACTAGCTAACCACATGTCATATTTTGAGGGCCCTCATGGTTTGCCACGTAGCAAAAACTTAACGCTGTGATGGACGGCGTGTACCATTCTTGGGTCAAGCTTTAAACTTAGGGTATCAAAGTGATAGTTTTATATAGTCGGGTACTAAAGTTAGGAGTCGGCCTTAGTTCAGGTACTGTTTGAAATATTTTCTCTTTGTTTTATGAAAATAAACAAATTGTTGATAGATGCATCTGTTTTAAATGTACTGTAACTTGTGCACAATATATCTAGTACATGTTTTCACTGTATTATTTTCAAACCTTGCATGGTGGGTAGTCCATTATTGGGTATACGAGGATAAAAGTGGACACTTACAACAGTGTGTAGGTATTGAGCATGTGGTCGATGGAGCAGTAAAAAGAGGCTCATGGCAGCTATGACAAGGTATGACTTCACATGTATCCTAAAATCTTGAGTCTTTAAATCCAAGTTTTACTTAAAATTTTTGCTTGTTAATTTTAAATGGGTGCGGGGGGCTATTGCCACCTTATTATTTTCTTAGTTCACCCTACAAACATTTGAATTATTGAAAAACTATATTACACAAGTGCAAAATGACTAATAAGTACACTAATTTTCTAAAATCTAAATATATAAGAAAAATAAATACATCTAAAATAAATAAATAAATATAGGGTTCTTGACCAAAAGCCCCAAAATGAACAAAAATTATCCCACTTACACCAGCAACAGATTTTTATTCCCACTAACCCAATTTAAAGAAAAATGACTATTCTGCCCTCAATCTAATTAATGAATTACATTTTATGCCTCTCCCTCCTCTCCTCTCTCTTCCCCGATCTCTACCTCAGATCTCTCTCTCTCCTCTCTCTTTTCCCGATCTCCACCTCCGGTCTCTCTCTCTTTCTCTGATCTCTAACTCCGGCGCGGCGTCGAAACAGGATTTAGGTCGAGGAAAGGCAGGACCGGTCCACGTCGTCGGAAGTCCGGTGGTGGACTAGTGGTTGTCGTCGAAACACGGGCAAAAGCACAGCAACTCTCACCGGAAGATTCCGATTCCGATTTCAGATGGTTTCGCCTTCGACAACCAAAGATCAAAACCAAAGTCTCTTCAGAGTCTCACCTTCCTCGTTAAGCAACCAAATGGCAGACTTTAAGAGGTCATAGTGGACGTAGCCGTCGTCGAACATTTGCATTCCGAGCTTGTTATCCAGCAGCAACTTGTAGTCGCTCTCCTTCACCAGATTGAGCCCGCAGATGGCGAGGACTATGTCCTGGTGGTCGAGGTCGATGTAGATGAGGTAGGGCGACGCATGGCAGCAGGTCTGCTCGTAGGTGATGCGCTTGACGACATTGTCCGGGTTGAGACGATGGTGAAAATGGGTTATGGCCTGAGTCGAGGATCTCTGCTGGTAAGATTGGTGATTGGGTGCCCACGATGAGTTTTTTTTTTTTTGGTGGTAAAATGTGGCAAAAGCCTAGAAAGAAAGAAAGAAAAGGTTTTATTGAGGGCCAATAGACGACTATTGCGGGACAATAGATGTTTTAAATTGATATAATCTTTTTTTTTTTCTCATTAACTAAAGTTTTATTTGTCTAATTTTAGGAAGATTAATTTTCATTCCGGCAAACGAAAGTTCTATTAAGGGGCAATAGACGTCTATTGGGGGGCAATAGAGGTATATTACCCCTCTATTGGGGGGCAATAGATGTCTATTGAGGGCAATAAACCTTTCTGGTGAGGTTTTTAGAAATTCCGGTGGGCGGCGACAGGTGACCGGATTCCAGCAATCGGTGACCAAAATCGGCTGCCAATGGCAGGAATCCGGGGAAAGTTGGCAGGAATTAGGTCAATCCGGCAGCCGGTGACCGGATTCCGGCGATCGGTGATCGGATCCCGGCGAAGGGTGACCGAAATCAGGTGACCGGTGACCGGGCTCCAGCAAAGTCTCCTATGGTCAAGTAACAAAGGTGAGGGTAAAATGGTATTAAAAAGAAAATAAAAACAAAAACAAAAAAACTTAATGAGGTATTAGGGAAGACCTCCTTAGAGTGTTTTGGGTAAGAGGAAATTACAAAAAACTTAATGGGGTAAGTGGGAAAAAATCTCTAAAAATGGGATAAATGGACAAAAACCCATAAATATAAATACATAACAAACTAATTAAAGGGTTCTTGACCCAAAGCACCAAAATAAGCCAAAATTATCCCACTTACCCCAGCAACAAAATTTTATTCCCACATACACAATTTAACAAGAAATGACCATTTTTCCCTTAACCTAATTAAGAAACTACAACATACCTCTCTCTCTCTCTCTCTCTCTCTCTCTCTCTCTCTCTCTCTCCATATCTGGCGTAGCGATGGCGGCGATGGCATTGACGCTGGAAGACGACAACGCAGCCTTCCCTCGACCTCACCGCCCGCTCTCTCTAGCCACCAGTTTGACTACCGCGACGATGCCATCTCCCTTCTCTCTCTCCTCCACGCTGTCTGTCTCTCTCCCTTCCGCGACGACGATCTGGGATTTGAGGTTTCGAGTTCATTTCCAGTCCCTCAGCGTCGCCTCAAAACCATTAACGGCCACCTCATCTCCAACGCCGAGTCCCACTCCATTCTCTGGAAAAACGCCATCACTGGCGAGTTTATTATCAGTCCTCTCTTTCTCCAGCGAGATTCCAAGGAGCATCGCAACTTGCTTAAGCTTCAGCTTGTACAATCAGTTTTCCGGTCAAGTTTCAGCGAGCTTCGGTGCTGGACCACAACTTCTTAGAGCTCATCCCCAAGGTGCACCAATGGGGTTGTCTGCATTGTGGTACCGGTGAAGACATAGGTGCCCAGAGCATTTTCTGGGTGCCCAAATCATTTTTTTTTTAAAGTAATGGGGCAGAAGGAAAGAATATAAAAGTTTTGAATGTCTACTGGGGGGCAATAGACTTTTTGAATTGATGTAATCTCCTCATTTTTTTTCTTTAATCAAAGTTTATTCGTCTAATTTCAAGAAGATTATTTCTCATTTCGGTGACCGAAAGTTTTATTGGGGGCAATATATGTCTATTGGGGAGCAATAGATAGTCTATTGCCCCCTAATATACGTCTATTGGGGGACAATAGACGTCTATTGCCCCTTTATTGGGGGGTAATCGATGTCTATTGGGGGTAACAAACCATTCAGGCGACCTATGAGATCTCCAACGACCTCTTTAGGTACCTTCGGGGAGGTTTTCAGAAAAGTTCGGTTCCCTGAATTCTTGCGAAAGTTGGCTTGCGACCGATGACCGGGCTCTGGTGAAGTCTCGTACAGTCTCTCTATCTCTCTCTCTCTCTCTCTCTAAGTAACAAAGGGGTGAGAAAAAAAAAAACTTAATGGGGTCAAATGGTCTAGGTAGGCGGCGAGTTCCTTGCCTTGTCAAATGGTCACTGCCTCCTAGTGGCAGGGTGAAACTTAGTGTCACTGGATGTATTTTCCAGTGGCAACATGATGGGAAAGCTGTGAGTATGGCAATTATGCTATGCTGTAATCGAGTTATCTTTCCGTTGTGTCACCTCTGTAAAGCAAATAGAGTCGCCTGTAGAGCGCTCTTTGCTAGTTAGTGCGTAATTGAATACAATTGTTTTGTAGAGAGTCATGATATTATTTCAGGATGCTCTTTAAGTCCTATTGTAATCAGGGGTTTAGGCTCTTTGTCCCCCCTTTGTATTCGATAATTTCATTAATCAAGGTTTGAGGGCAGCTGCACCAGCCCTTTATTCAAAAAAAAAAAAAATATTAGTCTTCATTTTCTCCACCCAAATTTGAATTTATTATTATTATTTTTTGTCTTTTTGTTCCCCATTATTAATTCGTTATTTAATTCGCAAAATCATTAGTATTTTTGCACATTTCATTTCACATGTGGGCTTTGCGAAGCAAGTGGAATTGGTAGCTATTAGAGAAGGCCTTGATCTTGCAAGTCAACTGCAGCTATCTGAAGTGATTCTTGAAACAGACTGCCTTGTTGCAGTGCAGGATATTGCTCAAAATGCTAGCTCTGATTTGGCTAGTATTGTTGATGACATTCTGGAGGTTCATAAACTAATACCGAAGGTTCAGATCACTTTTGTGCCTAGAATGTGCAACCGGCTTGCACATAGGTTGGCTAGTATAGGCTTTGAATCTAGTCTTAAGGAGGCTCCAGATTGTATTACAAATCTGATACTTACAGACTGTACTGATCTAAGCTGAGCTCTCTCTCTTAATAAATCTTCGTATTATTTCAAAAAATCATTAGTATTTTTGCAATACCCTTTGTCAACACCGAAAGAAAAAATTTAAAACACAAAAAAAAAAATCAATCTTTTCTTCATTGTTCATTATTGTTAACTTACTAATCTTTTGACATGAATTGAAATAGACAAACATCGAAACTAAAAAAAAAAAAAAAAAAAACATGGAAGTAAATCAGATTATGATTTTTTGGGAAACTTTAATAGATTTTTTTTAATGGTATAAATTAAATGATAGACAAAACTCTTTTTAATTGGATGTGTCATCTAAGGATATTATTGGAAATAAAAATGGGTTAGATAAGTAAATTTAATAATTGAAATTAAAATGTAGGGTGTAATTAGCAAGTAGGGTGAACAAAGAAAATGGTAGGGTGGCAATACCTGCACCCTTTTAAATTTATTTCAACTCTGGAGACCCGTAAACCCGGGGGCAACTTTCGCTTTTACTATTGAGTTTGTATTGTGTTTTCTAAGTTGGGCTTCTCAAGTTTCTTTTAATTTTTTTTGTTTTTTTGTTATACACTATGGGTTGCTAAAAATTTTTCATTTCAATACCAAAAATTAGCTTATCTAACACCTTGCAGTTTTGAGTTGGCGGGTAATCAAGACACATGAGTATCGTCTCGGTCTCTGGTTGGCTAGAAATCAAGGCATTGTGGGACCCCTTCTTCTCGGGGTGTCACAAAATAAGATATGCAAATGAGACTTATGGATAAAATGAAGTCTAGTCTACAGACCTATCTTAGTTTATGTTTTGCACTACCAAAGACTAACCCAGCATTCTAGAGAAGGTATACAAGTGCTCAAGTTTCTAGAAACTAAATTATGCAGACTTTTAGTTCCTAGAGGTTTTATATAAAACAAGTGGAGTGATGGATTTTGTGAGATAAAGGTGAAACTTAATGTCATGCCCCGATTTTCAAGCACAAATAAAAAATAATTAAAAAAATAAAAATACACCGGGTGTGATGGTTTAGACATCAACACTAAATACCTGTAAAATTTTTCTTTAAAAACAAGTACTCAATGACATCCATAACCCACAATGTCAATGTAGACTTGTTCTTTAGAGTCATATATTACATCACACGTAGTTTACATATTAAGTTGCATTAACAAATTAATAAGTAAACGTTCCTTCAGAGTTTACTTCAAAGCGGAAGTCTAACAACAGTAAAATAACCAATAGTAGCTTCCTATACGTACCGCTGCAACCACAAGATCTCAACTTCGACTGCGATTATCCTGATCTGTAGGATTAAATAGTGCAATGGGTTGCAATGACAAACCTAATAAGCTTTTTAAGCTTGTATGAGTAAACTTAATCACAAAAAACAATTCTAACACAAGCTTAGGAAATGTCAACTCAAGATTAAATTACAATAACAACACTTATCACAATGAAATCATCCTTCCAACTCAAGGAAAAACAAAATCACACTTTGATTCTTTTCAAACTCAACATCCTTTTCTTATATGGAACAACACAAGTCACCAAAATGACAAAATCATATTATTTGTTCACTCAACAATTCAAATATGAAACCATGTCCTTCATGGACAATTAAAAGAAAGAATACACTCGAGATTCTCTTTTAAAACACGTATTCATGATTCGTAAGTAACGCACAATTACTCACAAAATATAATGGCAGACAAACTAAAGCTCTAACTGAATCATAACCATTCACCCAAAGGGCACCCAGGGGCATGGCTCCTAATCTACTTACCCTCGGTCCCTCAAACTCTCAGTACAACGACCAAAACATTTAAAGAGGTCACACAAGATCCAAAAAAACACTAGTACAAAAATTGAATCAGACGACGGCTAAAAACTGTCGTCTGATGCGGAGCTGACTGTCGTATATATATCTCGCTGCCATCTGATGAAACATGATTTAGAGAACTGTTGTCTGCAGAACTCGACATCCATGTCTACAGCTTGTCGACATCATTAACTGTCGTGTGAACGTCACTCAGACAACAAACAACTTAAGAACCAGTTGTGTGATTGTGATTCAGAAGTCTCTTTTATTTTTTATTTTTTATAACTGTTGTGTGACTGTTATTCACACAACTCATCTGTGATCTATATTACTCTCACACAACAGTTTTTATTGTATGGCTATTGTGAACATTGTGTACGTACAATAGAAAATGAAATCAAATATACCAAATGAACAGTAATTACCAATATATATTTAATATTGTTACAATCCACATAATTGTATCAAACTGGATTAGACAATATTGCAAAAAAGGAGCACCTCTATACTACTCCAACACCAAAATATGGAGCACATCTATACTACTCCACTAGAAAAATAAGTGAAGAAATGTACTTTAAATTGTCACTTCGGAGCACAAAACACATTTCTAGCCTATTTCACTTCACAGCTTCTAGGGCATGAGCAACTGCTTTTACTTTACAACTTGAGGATGTTCTTCATCACATAACTTGCGCAGCCCATTACGCCCTTCATCAATTTCCACTTGACCATAAACATGGTTGGCTCTCCTAGCCCACTGTAATAGTTTGAAAATAACAGTGAAAGAAATGTCATTTGATAAACTAACAGAAAACATCCAAATTAAGAAGTTTCAGTTACCTTATCTGCAAATGACAAGTTGTATCATGGATGATATCCCTCATATATCTCATCATAAAATAGCCACACTATTTGTCGTTTGGCTGTGATGGAATACCCTAAACAATAGACAGCACGCACCATCAATCAACAACATACATATACTACTAATTATAGACTGAAACATTATTCAGAAAGAAATAACTATATCAAACACATACTGCCATGTTCTTCCATTGAACAGAGCTCTGGGTGGAAAATATACACCTGAGCACATCTAGAACATCAGAACTTGAAACCATCTTAAAAACATCACGTACAGAACCTGAGCTATGTCCTTTCATTTCTTGTGCCGGATAACATCACAGTACTTAAAAACATATCACTGAGAATAATGCATGAATGAGTTTAGTGTATAGTTATATACAGCCTCACTAAAAGGCTAATCTGGAATATGAAGTAGTTATCATGCTTCAGAATTTGCTTACAAGAAACACACAAACATTGGGTGCATGCCCCCATAAGTGCACACAGAACACCAAAAGGATTATTGTAAATATTAAATGTGTTTCAAGACTTGTCATACATTTCTCCTTAACTAGAGAATCTAACCCATGTTACAAATGCACTAACAATCGAAAAGACCAATAAAAATGGTCATTAATCTCTTTTGACTAGATTAAATAAAGTCCAGTATGCCACTTACTCAATAATTCATTCTAAACAAAAATCCTTATTATCAGTCTTCTCTACTACACATTCATCATCTCAATTATCACTTGTCAGCATGGTCTACATTCTACAATATACATTTTCCAAACAGATGATGATAGGAACAACATGGTTCATTCGAAAGACCAAGACAACCAGGGCACCAAGCCACCAACACATCTATAAGCATCCGAAATTAAATAGCACATGCCTCATTTGACCAATAGGCACAAAGAAAAGTATCATTTGAATATAGTGCCACTTACTACATTCATAAGGAGTACAACACAAGACTGCAATCTCTTAAAACATTTTTTTTCCAAATCGGCCATCTCTTTTGCATATATAAGGTTCAGTAATTGAAAACCTAGGTCAGCTGTCATTCCCCCTTTTATTTCTTTTTTTTCTTTTTGTATCAGAAATTATAACCATGATAGGCTAAAACACTCTTCCAGAATGGCTTCGAACTCATTTGCAAATACCAACCAAAGAAAAGTCAAGAAAAAGAAGGCTATAGCAAGTTGACCTTGAGACTATTTCTATTCCATGGTTTAACTTACTAAAATAGTAGCACACATACAGATAGAGAAGGAAAGAGTATGTAAGCTGCATGCTAAGGCAAAGAATGAAGACCAATATAATACCTATGCTGGAATTGTGGCTGCTTTTTGGTTTTGGAAGAGTCACAATGGGGAAAAATACTTTCAGCTACAACAAAAGGGAATTGGATTCAAAATGTAGTTCTCACCACAATAACATGCAGAAATATAATTTGTAACAAGTCTATTAGGCACCCAAATTTGGGAGCTCCAAAGCTACCTGAAAATAAAGAAGACTAGTATCTTTTCCATGGAATATCTTCGCAATAAATTTACCATCTTCTTTAGTTACATGAGTAACAATTGTTAAGCCCTGAAAGTAAGAACCACCAGCTGGTCTCTATATATATATATATATATATATATATATGTTTAATTACAATTTACTCCTCTGAGGTTTGAGAGTGTCATCATTTCACCCCCTCTACTTTTAATTTTGACTTTTTACCCCCTAAACTTTCCAATTTCAATCAGCCGTGTCCAATTTCTCCTATTCCATCCAAATTGGACATTAAGTTTGACCCTTGAGGGCTAAAATGGTCATTTCAACATAAAATAATAATAATAATAATAAATTTAAAAAAAATTTATGTTTTTTTTTTTTTTTTAAAGAGTATTTTTTTTTTTTTGTCTTCAACCTATGCACCACAAGTTATAATAGGTTTATAAAAACAAAAAAAATACTCTAGGTGGTTGAAAGCCGCTCGCTGGTCTACGATATTTGTGATATATCTCCGATAAAGTGAAGAATTTAGGATATATCCCTAATAAAGTGAAGAAATATCTGTAAAAAATAATTTTACACTTTATCTGTAAATAATATCTGTAAAAAATGATTTTACACATATATTTCTTCACTTTATTGGGGACATATCCTAAAATTCTTCAATTTATTGGAGATATATCACAAATATGTAGACCAAAAATGATTTTACACAGATATTTCTTCACTTTATTGGGGATATACAGATATTTATTTACAGATAAAGTGTAAAATTATTTTTTACAAATATTTCTTCACTTTATTAGGGATATATCCTAAAATTCTTCACTTTATCGGAGATATATCACAAATATCGTAGACCAGCGAGCGACTTTCAACCACCTAGAGTATTTTTTATTTTTATAAACCTATTATAACTTGTGGTGTATAGGTTGAAGACCAAAAAAAAAAAAATACTCTTAAAAAAAAAAAAACTAAAAAAAACTAAAAAACAGAAAAAATATATTTTTTTTATTTTTATTTTTTATTTTTTTTATGTTGAAATGACTATTTTAGCCCTCAAGGGTCAGACTTAACGTCCAATTTGGACGGAATAGAAAAAATTGGACGCGGCTGATTGAAATTGGAAAGTTTAGGGGGTAAGAAGTCAAAATTAAAAGTAGAGGGGGTGAAATGATGACACTCCTAAACCTCAGAGGAGTAAACTGTAATTAGCCTATATATATATATATATATATATATATAGGAATTTTCTCAGGTGCGGACGTCCGTACAGAATTTTCGGTACGGATTTCCTGTTTTCGACCACTTTCCGGCCACATTTTTATATCTTAACCGTTCAGTTTTCAGGTCCTAGTGTATAGATCACCTCTACAAATTTCAGCCAATTTGGTGATCGTTAAGGGCATCCAAAACTGCGTTTTACACGAACGGACCGAATCTGTCTAACCGGAACCATTCGTATTTATAATGGTAAATTGCAGTTTTGGATGCCTTAACGATCACCAAATTGGCTGAAATTTTGTAGAGGTGATCTATACACTAGGACTTAAAAACTGAACGGTTAAGATGTAAAAATGTGGCCGGAAAGTGGTCGAAAACAAGAAATCCGTACCATCCGCTCAGTACGGACGTCCGCACCTAAGACGGAGTGTGTATATATATATATATATATATATATAGCACATACATATGTATGCACACACACATACTACTCGAAGAAACAGACCTTATTTTAATCAAATCAACATCCCACTAATGAGTTCACCAAGAGAAGAAAATAAAACACCATAATCAATTGCAGAAGAGAAATCCCACCACTAATGAGTTACAAACAACTAGTGCACTACTCAATTGTTCATGGAAACAATTAAATTGTAAATCGGTAGAGAATAGAACAATACCGCTCTTTCTGGAATTAGGAAGAGACAAAGGTTGAAATTGGGAGCAGGCATTGCCATCAGTGCCTACACATTAACATACATAAAACTTCAAACAAATTTCTTATTCCACCACTTAATCAATAACAATCTAAATCAAAAGTCAAAAGCTTTTCAAGATTGAAATGCAAACCTTAACCAAAATATACGAGCAACAATTTGAGTGCCAATTTGCTCTGGCTCAAATGACACCCAAAAATTACAAGAGCAAACCATCACAACAAAGCACAAAATCCAACAGAAACTAGTCAAAACCAGAAACTCTAAGCATCCCCACTATCCACCAAGATACTTTGGAAGGATTGGTAAACCTATTTTGTTACAGTCTGCGGCACTGAATCAATTGCCCAGTTGTAAAATTCTAGAACAAGACTAATATGCACATGAAAACCAAGAACAGCATCATCATACAATGACAAGAGCAGAATTACCGTAAATGCCAAACTATAAGGAATGCGAGTCAGTACAGATTGTACTGAAAAATCAATGCATAACACTTCATTCACAAAAACAAACACATTTTCAGTAACACATATGCTCGTTTCCTACATAAAGCTCCTCTTTCTCCGCTTCTAGTCTCTCCCCAAACCTCCCTTCTCTCTCTACCTCACTATCCCACTTTGTTTGAATCTATATACAAACTTCACACACTCTCGGCTAGTAAAATTATACAAATTGTCAGCACAACTGAACTCTGATTATCTTTCGCAACCCAAATAGAAACAATTGCACAACATATACATATATAAACCTAAATGAAAAGGAAAGGTAGAAGAAGCAAAAAGGCTGAGTGGGTTTTGTACTTACAACAAAAAGACTGTAATCGGTTTGATGCAAAAAGAACTCAAGCGAGGTCTCACCACCATTTTCGAAAGGGCAGACATCCTTATTCATCCGACTGAACTTCACGGAACTCTCCTTCTTTAATTGGTAAATGTCTGATAACACCGTGTTCAAGACAGCGCTGGTTCTCATGCCGTGAAGTATCAAAGTCTTCTTCCCGGTCTCGATCTTCAAAAATTACAAAACCCCAATTCTTAAAAATCATACCCCAAAAGGCACAATGAAATTAAAGCTTTGGTTTTGAACATATGGGGATGGGGAATACTTACGAGCTTGGGGGCACGCTTCTCGAGCGTTTTTCTGGCCTTGGCTTTCTGGGGAGTTTTCACTCTCAACATGATTGTAGAAAGTTGAGACCTTTGCTTTCTAGGTTTCACTCTCTCAACGTGTTCGGCTGCAGCTATATGGACTGTGATTTTTTATTCTTCTGTTTTATGGTCAGTGATGGCCTTGAGGGGCTCGTACCAGAGATAATGGGGGAGAACATCTTCTTCTATGACGCCTTCCGCTTCAAAATTTTCCTCTTGAGATTGAAAATTGATACCCTAGAAAACTGGGGATTTCAAATTCAGCAGAGTGTGATGGGGATCTGGAAGGGACATCGGACGACGACTCGTTTTGGATTTAGGGCATCAAGCTGTCAAAGTCTGGGGATATTGCTGCAATCCACATAGATGAAGTAGAGATGAGGGTCTTGTTCTTTCTTGACCTACGAGCGGGTAGAAGTGAACTAGTGTGAGGGAAAGAGAGTGCTTCAGTTTCGCCAAAAGGATATCGAGAAAATTGGGGTTGTTGGCTTCTCGAGGTTTGAGGAAGAGAGACTGGTTTTGGTTTTAAGGTGAGGTGCGAGCGAAGATTGATTTTGGCTGTAAGTTTTTGTTCGAGGGAGTAAGGAGCTATCGAGAGTGAGGAGTGACGATTTTGGTTTTGGGTCGATCTGTTTTGTTATTTTTGTTAATTTTTTTCGCTTTAAGTAGGGTTTCAAGTCCGGCCATATCAATTTGGACAAGCCCTACAAGGACTCACACAACATAAATTAAAAACAATGTCGTCTGAATGCATGAGTTTTAAATTTGGGATTTGTCTCGTGTTAACTTGACTTCTCCATTTGGGGAGTTAGAGAAAAATGGTGATGGGAAATCTCCTTCCTTTTTGTCAAACTATCCGATCATACCACAGTTATATTATTTCTCATCGTTTGATCAATACATGTTGGAGGAAATTTTGGGTTTATATGGGGTATGGCATCACTAACACGGTGGGAAACTTGCCGCTCAATTTTTTTGAGCGTCACACAACATTTTTTTTTATCTTAAAAGTCTTCTGAACTAATTTCTAAGTTCTTATCACACAACGGCTCTTACAAAAACGACGTCTGAAAAAAAAAATTCAATCACACAATAGAAAATTGCATACTGTCGTCTGAAAAGTGTCATCTAATTCAATTTCTGTAGTAGTGAAAGTTACACAAATCTCAATAAAAGATTTCACACAACTTCAAGCACTTTTTCAAAACAATATAAATCAACAATCTCACAATATATTGTTTTACACCAACATATATATATATATATATATATTTCACGTAAATACACACACACACACGTAGTCATCCACTCATGAATGCCACTAATACCAATTATAAATCGTAGTTTAAGACAACAGCTTCAAATGAGGTTGGACGCGCCCCCTCACCGACCTCTAAACCAAGGTGATCCAATAGGTCAAAATGAAGATCATGGTGAGAGAAGCAACTTTCATACGTAGAGCTAAGGTCGATTTGGCCTAGATCGGCGTCAAAAGCTAAAAACTTCAGAACGAGATTCCGATCACTACACTTCAAATCGAAATGCAAGCCTGGTATGGTTGGAATTAGCAAGAGGAGAACTTCAAAATTCGGGTGATTTTGAGCTCTATCGTCGCTGAAATTGGCTGGAACAATGCCGGCGGTCAGCCGCTACTTTCGGACCTCGATCCGCCATGTACAACGTGATTCAGCGAAAACTAAACCAGCAGGGAGGATGGCGACACCACGGCGAACAAGTCTGGGTTGGTGGCTCTGCTGGAGGACGCCAAATAGAGTAATTACCGGCGGCTCGGGTAGGAAGATTGGGGTCGAGTCAACCAAATGGTTGAGAGAGTTTGGGTTTTGATATTTTTGGAAACTTTCAAAATAGAAGTTGTGATATTTTTTTGGAAATTTCCATATTTATAAATAAAAAAAAATTTGAAAATGAAAAGTCTTCCGCTAACTATAACTTCTTCATACGATTTTTGATTTTTGAGTGTCGCATGTCCATGAACTCGTATCGACGTGCTCTACAATTTCCATGAAGGAAGTTTTTGAAGAAATCTAACAAATAAAAACTCAACTCTTGACCCATCGAAATATAACGTTTTGAGTAGTTATTCATCTTAAACATTTTCACTTCACCCATGAAACCACTAATTGTACAATCCAACAACTTAATGATTTTTGAAAATCACACAAAAATTAATAAGAAAGATTGAGGTATTACACTTAACCTCTTACTTCATTTTTGAGGAAATAACTCCTTTATATGTACCCCTTTAAATGGTAAGGTATCTCTTCAATTTTTACTGCTTTATTTTGACCATGTCACTTACAAAAGGTTATCTCTTGAAACGGGATGATCAGTCACAAATCTTTAGACAAGTTTCATTATGCAAAAGTCACTTCCCAAAAGGTGCAAACGTAAGTGACACTTTATGACTTAATTCTATCAAAATCATATAATCAAATATATTGAAAATTTATCTAACAATCCTCCACTATTTCTAAAACATAAAAATATAATGAAATACGTTTCCATGAGTACTCTAAAGACTAGTCTAAATCAAATAAAAGGCGGCACCTCCTCTGACACTTGTATAGGTTGACATATAGTATTCTTATGAATTTAATTAATACTTTCAATCATGTCTATTAAGAGCATTAACTCAACATCCACCATTCATTTACAGTACCAATCACCAATTTACCATTGGATGGATATTATATATCCGTAGAAAATTTGAGTCCCTACCCACTCTTACCCATCTCCGATATTACTAAAATTTGAACTCATGACCTCCACAGTGTTACTTAGACTAGCTAACCAATAGAGCACCGCTCACCGGTCAAAACCATGTTAAATAAAATGCACAGAGAATTAATGTTTAGTTGAATGAATATTGAACTACCCATATTATCCTGGATAATTTTCATAATTTACCTTGTACATCCTCGTGCATACGCTTTCTCTCTTTGGGAACTCTTTCGTCTTTTATGTTTACTATAGTTCTTTTCAGATTTTTCAATATTCTTTTTGAAATTTCCATGGCCAAACTGCCATATTTAATACCAAGAAAACAAACTAACAATCAATGTAGAGCTAGGGTTACCTCCCTAGAAACACTTTACTTTGGAGACTTCATGCCGATCTTTTAACTTGTTTTTCCTTTGTCAAGGTGGATACTTCTTCTGTAAGATATACCTATCTCTCAATACTTAAGGTATTGCTCATGCCAATTGTGGGAGCGGTCAACTACTACTAGACCCACAATTAAGGAAATTAACTCCGTAGTTAGTATGGCCATAAATATCGGTCATGAAAGCAATGATTATAATGGCCTTAACTACAATAATAACCACACGCATTAATTACAACTATGAATGCACAATTAATGGTTGTCGTAAATGTGCCATGATTAACTGCGGTTATAGCAACAATAAGTATCATCATAAGTGTGTAAGTAAATGCAGCAATAAAGGTGGAGATAATGGCTGCTTGTCTTCCAAGTAATTCATCGCCTGTATAAAGAAGGCTCGAAATCCAGGTAATGCACTCATTTTCACTCATTCTACTTCATTCGACTAAGAAATATAAATTGAAAGGAAGGAAGTTCTTGGGGTTTTTAGAACATAGTTATATATTTGATAGAAAAGTGAGTTCATTTTTAACATATTGACCGTGATTTTGGAAGGAAGTTCTTGGGGTTTTTAGAAAAGAGAGTTCAGTATGTATTTTATTCTGGGTTTGTATGGATGGTGAAAGTTTTTCGTGTTTTTTTTTTTTTTTTTGGGTATTATTGGAATTTGGTGAATTGGGTTTGATGGGATGTGGAGAAAGTTTTGTTGTTTGTTTTCCTTAGGTTGAATTTATTTTTTTTGGGGTTTGAATCGGTTGGACTTTTTTGGGTGTAACAAGGGAGAAGAGTGAGCAGGGTTAATTTGAGAATTTTTCCTTACTTGCAAACCCCACATGAGCTAAGTTGCATGTCAACAATTTAACGGTTTCAATTCACAGATTCATGAGGAATGACCTATTAGAGCATCTCCAGCAGATGTGTTAAAAATTTTGGGTCAAATTTGAATTTGACAGATGAGGTGGCATTTGACAATTTTACTATATTTACCCTCCAATCCATCAGTTAAAATAAATGTATTTTTTTATGAACTTTATGAATATTTTATTAATCACAAAATGCACCATCTCCATCTCCTTCTATTTCTCTTCTTCTCATCCTCCTTTTTCTGCTCCTGATCTCTATCTTTCTCCTGCTTCATCATCTCTATCCAAACCCCATGACTCATTCTTCTGCTCAAATCCAGCTGCTCAATACAATCACATAAACATCCAAATCTATGAAATCTGGCCCTTGAATTCTAAGATAGTGCAACAACCCCTTTCATCTTCTTCATCAGATCGATCACAGAGAGACTATTACAGAAAACCCATAAGCCAAAAACGAAGAATTATAGGGAGATCGATCACATAAACATCCAAATCTATGAAATCTGGCCCTTGAATTCTAAGATAGAGCAACAACCCCTTTCATCTTCTTCATCAGATCGATCACAGAGGGACTATTACAGAAAACCCAGAAGCCAAAAACGAAGAATTATAGGGAGAGGAATGGGTGTGAGACATTTCTTGCTTTCTTATTTTATCTGTGAAACTTGGGCTAAGACTATAAGTTTGCTTCATTTTGGGTACTGGATATGATGAAAGAGAGGGATGAGAAAGAATCAGAGAGGAGTGAAAAATAATTTTAAAAGAAGATCTGGGATTAATCTAGGATTTTGATGTTGTAGAGGTTGTTCCTTTCTCTCTTTACCTGTTTTGATTAATTTAGGATTTTGATGTTTTGTGAGATGTGGGAATTAGGAAGAGAGAGACCAGAAGGAAAGAGGGATGGTCGATCTGGGTAGGAAGAAGAATAGAAGAGAGAGACGCGAAAGAAAGAGAGAGAAGGATAAAGAAACAATAACAAAAAGAAAAGACAAATGAGTATAGGACTGTCAAATTTGACAGTTTGGTTTCAATCTGTCATCCGCGGTGGAAATGGCATATGGGTTGGAGAGTAATTTCATTAGTCATTTATAGCTGTTGGGCTGCCATGTGGATTTTAACATATCCACTGGAGATGGTCTTTAGATGAGAAATAGTAGTGCATCAGTGTTTTGAAGAAATTAGTAGTTCATGGACTAAATTGATTTTCAAAACACAAGGTAGTAATCAATATTTTGCCCAAATTTTAAAATATTACCATGTTTTATTGTGAATAATAAATCATGGAGAAATGTTGGGAAATCTATTGGATAAATGGTTGAAAAAAGATGAAAAAATTTATTTATTTTCAAGTTCCTGTAATAGAAATTTTGTAAGGAAATAGTTGAAAATGCTCTTAGGCCATTCACCCTTATCAGCTTTATCACTCTTATCTTGATTCACGGTGTTGAATTTGGCGTCGGAAGTCGATTGATTAGTTCATTATGTGAAACTCACCACAAAAAGTATCTAATCTGACACATTATGGATTTTGGAATTTTAATATTCCATAGCAATATAAAACCTAACTTTTGGTCTTCTCTCATCTTTCTGCATATCACCACATGGGTGGTTTTTATATAATTCAAAGTCTCCTTCGATTTTCCATCAAGTAGCTAACAACATCAGTGATACGCAACTAAAGAGGCCCATGTCAAGTTGCATATCATGAGTGATACACCATGAAATTTTCTATGGAATTTCATGAATAATACACCGTGGAATTTATTATGATATGAGGATAGCATTAGTTTTCTCCAACATTTCAAGTTAAACATACATTTATTTTTAGAGGAAGACTGATATATGAAGGATGATAATTCAATTGCATGTATGCAATCATAGTGAAAGTGGTGTGATTAGGCTTCAGTGAGAGAGTTGTGGTAACATGCATATTTATATACTTCAACAATAAAATTAGCATGAAAATAATCAAAAATCAATTTTGTATGAATCATACTCATGCAAATAAATTTTTGTAATGATGTATTCTCTCTTCTCTGTTTCAGTTATGCTGTAGTTTTTCTGTTCTGATTTTAATTCTATTTCATTAACAGAAATCCATGGTCCCGAGAGAGATTTTTTTATATATTTTTGAGTAAGATTTTGTAGGGAAACTCTTGGAAATTCCATTCACCATTTTCTTGATTCATGGTACCGAATTTAGAGCCAAAAGTCGATAAATTAGTTCATTATGTGAAACTTACAATAAAAAAACATCCAATATGATCACTCTAGATTTCAAAATTTTAATATTCAATAGCGTTATAAAACTTGATTTTTGATCTTTTTTCATCTTTATGTGTATCACATGTGAGGATTTTATAAAAAGAAAAAATAAAAATTCAAACCCTCCTTCGTGCTTCCATCAAGACATCAAGTAGCTAACACCATGAATGATACGTAACTAAAGAAAAAGAAAAAGTCCCATGTCTTTATCTCTGTCAAAGCCATAAAGGCCTAAAGTGTATGCAAAGATCCTCCACTCAATCCACTGCTAGTGAACTGGAACTTCGACCATCAGTTCTGGGGTTGATGGGAGCGCTACAGAATCCCACTCAAAATTTCTTGGTTACATCAACATTGTCAATTCGTACCAAACTTGGTATAAGGTGAAATAGACCCAAAAAAAAAAAAAAAAAGCAAGAAGAAATCTTGGGCTGCTTGATAGAAATTGTACACAGCTACACTAGTAGGAAATGAACAATTGGTACATTTCGATGCGAAGATAATGCAAATATTCTTATCACCATGAGACCATGCCCAAGATTAGATTCGCAGGTCGTCTTCCTCGTTTTCCAAGTCAAATAAAGCCGTTTCTCTCACTCCCAATCTTTATCTGTTCACATTTGCCCCTTTCACGAGAAATTTCGCTGAAGACTCTAAAGTCAACACTAATTTTCTCCTTTTACAACTCAAATTTGTTTCCTTTTGAGTATTTATCTGAGGGATCCGCAACTGATCAGGCAAAACCAATTAGCTATATCATTCAAATCGTTGACATGATAATCTGTAGATGCCTATAGCAGCTATGAATATTCCCCGGATTTTCAGTTTAAAAACCATTTACTATCTCCATTACATTATTATTTCCAGTAGTATTTAAGGACTAGTCCTCTCTGACCCCCAATTGAGTCTTCAGAGTGCCCAGCACAATCTCACCAAAAATGGGTGTAATGGGTTTTGCTTCTGCTTCAGTACTCTCTTCAAAGCTAGCTGCTTTTTTGGTTTTGGGTTTGGTTTTGAATTTGGGGTTGGTTTGTAATGGAGGAAAGACCAGCACTTTTGTCAGGAAAGTAGAGAAAACTGTGGATATGCCTCTAGAAAGCGATGTCTTCAAAGCCCCTCATGGCTATAATGCTCCAGAACAAGTATAGTCTCTCTCTCTCTCTCTCTTACAATGCCTAAATTATGATGCTTGCTTTTACTCGATCAATGGTAGATTTTTCTTGTTATGATATTACTTCTGTTTTATTAATTTATACGTTCTTTTTTATTGTGGAAGTTTTGCTTTTTGATTGTGAAAGTTGAACCATTCTAACCCATTATTTAACCATTCTAACCCATTATTTTATTGTACCTTTATGTTATTATTATATATACTTTTTTTCTTTTGAAAAATTATGGCCTTTTTATGGATTAGTAGGTGTGGTTTTGAATTTTTAGTGGTTAATATTGCTCTGGTGTGTGATATATGTGTATTTGATTATAGGTTCATATTACACAAGGAGACCAGCTGGGAAAGGCAGTGATTGTGTCATGGGTGACTGTGGATGAACCAGGTTCCAGCAAAGTGCTTTATTGGAGCGCAAATAGCAAGAAAAAGACAGCTGTGGGAAAATTTTACACCTATAAGTACTACAATTACAGCTCTCCTTACATTCACCATGCAACAATCAGAAATTTAGAGGTAAATTTGATATGCTTTCGTGTTTTGACTTGTTCTTTTGTTTCAATTGCCTGTGTAGTAGAATACCAGAATCTGTATGAGATGCATGAAACCGGGTTTTGGGATTTGCTGATCAAATGGTAAAATGCAGGCCAAGTGTGTAAATTATATTATGATCGAATCATCTGTGTTCTTTTGCAGTACAATACCAAATATTACTATGAGGTTGGAATTGGACACACAAAACGGCAGTTCTGGTTTGTAACTCCTCCAGCAGTTGGGCCAGATGTCCCTTACACATTTGGTCTCATAGGTAACTATTTTGTATAAAACAGGATAGATTGTAAATTGATGTAGCTAAGTGGTTCTGTAGTTAAAAGGTTATTGCATGAGACTCTTCCATTTCATCAAGTAAGATGTGTAACCAAATTATTCGAATGCAAGCTATATCATAGAAAGCAGTATTATTTCAGAACTACATTAACTCAATTCTCTGATTATGTGCAATGTAAATTTACAATTCTAAATATCTTTTACCATTGGATATCATTCGCAGGGGATCTGGGCCAGAGCTTTGATTCAAATAAGACACTCACTCATTATGAATTAAATCCACAGAAAGGACAAACATTATTGTTTGTTGGTGACCTCTCTTATGCGGATAACTATCCCAATCATGATAATCACAGATGGGATTCATGGGGAAGATTCGTGGAGAGAAGTGTTGCTTATCAACCTTGGATATGGACTGCAGGGAATCATGAACTTGATTTTGCTCCAGAAATTGTAAGCATCTGATAAGACATTAGATTGCTGTGTAAAGTAATCGTCTTACCCAAATTCATCATATTGTGTTGTAGATAAGATCATTTGTTTTATGATAATGCCTGTTCCCTCTTTAGCTAATTTCTAGCTTCCTTGCTTCTGTCAGTGAAGCCCTCAATTTTATGACTAACTGGGAACATAATGTTTGCCTGGTACTTATATTACAATTATTACAGATGGTAATTGTTCTCTTACTTGTCTTCGTTTAACCAACATTTGGTAGGTATAATGTGTGTTCTAAAATCTGAATCCCACCTATAAGAATGATCCTCTCATGCAGCAATCAAAAGAGTGATAGGAGGTTCTCTACTATAAACTATTATAGCTAATGAGCTTAGAATAAGCATCTTCCTCAATTATGTACAGCTCTAGTCTTCCATGTTCTAATGTTTAACCCAGAATGTGCTCATTGTGTGAATTTACTTTCTAATTCCTGAAAACTTAATTTATGAATTAGTTGTTTTCTAAGAGATTATTGTTAATATTTTTGCAGGGTGAAACCAAACCATTTAAGCCTTACACTCACCGGTATCATGTCCCATATAAGGCATCAGGGAGTACTTCCCCTCTTTGGTACTCAATCAAGAGAGCTTCCTCACACATCATAGTCTTATCTTCATATTCTGCATATGGTAAGGAAACATAGCAGATTCTAAGCTTCTTTTTGTAACTTGTATGCAGCAAATGCTCTTCTGAATGTCTAATCATGAAAATGAAATTTGGAAATCCTTATCTGTATTGTCAATTGCAAACACAACTTTAATTTGTTAAATCCAGCTCCAGCTCCTGTTTCACTCCCTGTTATACTCTCTCTTGGATTCCTCATCAAGCTGAAATTGTTAATCTGTTGTTGTCATGGAATTTGACTTGGTGTTCTGGACATCACTGTTCATACATCTCTCTTAATGACATGTTAGAAGTTTTAATTTTCTTTCCTTCTTTCTTTCTAAACATTTGTAGTGATTGCTAACGTGATATCCTAGCGGTGATGTTTCCTAATGGCCATCATATCATTTAAATAGTCAGCTAAACAGAGTAGAACTTTATTGTGTCCATAAAATTTCCAATCAACTTGTAACTTGCAGCAAGTTCCTCTATACAGTATGGCTATTTAAATTGATTGCTTCAATAATTACATTTGACACATGATTTCCATATATCCTTAGGTAAATACACTCCTCAGTACAAGTGGCTGGAGGAGGAGCTACCAAAAGTTAACAGGACTGAGACCCCATGGCTGATTGTTTTAGTGCATTCCCCATGGTACAATAGCTACAACTACCACTACATGGAAGGAGAGACCATGAGAGTGATGTATGAGGCTTGGTTTGTGAAGTACAAAGTTGACGTGGTATTTGCTGGTCATGTCCATGCCTATGAACGATCTGTAAGTACACTCCTTGTTTATTTTAATCTTCTAGTTTCACAGTTGTTTTGCATGGCGCATGCTATCTGCATAGAACTGGACCTGTATCTCCTAAAATTAGAAGGTATTCTGCAAGATTTTGAAATCCAACTATTCCTATTTGTCAAGCATTTTAGTTTTTGACAAATTACAGGAAACCCTTTCGAGGAAAACTACTTTTCTGAAATGCTTTGTAAACAAAAACTGCATATGCTTTTCCGTTCACTACCCTCCATTAATGCTCAAGAATCACATTCTTTTGTCTGATAAGTTGTTTGGATATACCACAGGAGCGTGTTTCCAACATTGCATACAACGTTATAAATGGTATTTGTTCTCCCGTGAAAGATCAATCTGCACCTGTGTACATCACCATTGGTGATGGAGGAAATCTTGAAGGCTTAGCTACCAAGTATATAGCATGCATGATCCATTTGGTTTTTTCTGATTCAGTGTATCAAGCAATGAATCTAATTTGTTTTGTTTTGTGGTGCAGTATGACAGAACCACAGCCAGCGTACTCGGCTTATAGAGAGGCCAGTTTTGGTCATGCCACTTTTGACATCAAGAACAGAACCCATGCTTACTACAGTTGGCACCGTAACCAAGATGGATATGCAGTGCAAGCCGACTCTATGTGGTTTTTCAACAGATATTACCATCCCGTGGATGATTCTACAAGTGCCCAATCATGATGGTACAAACAAAAACATCATGTTGATCTAGAATAAAATTGTAATTTTTGTATTTGTATTCCAATTCATGAATGTGTTAAAAGTACCTAGATGGCATGTTTACAGACTTGACCCGAAAAATGAGAGAATGAAAAGGAAATCCCATATGAACTCGGGAAAATTCCATATGAGAAAAGGCTCCTCCACATATGCAGCAGGAGTAAAAAAACAATTGCTAATTGAGGGCATTTTAATTTGTCAAACTATATATGTACACTTTGTTCCTTATGCACTATGGTGACTCTCCTGCTCGCTGCAGATCCCTGCATCGCTTAGATTATATTTATATCAACCTTGAAGGAATTAAAAGTTACCATATTGTACATTACTGGAAAAGCATAGTTTGCTCACAGCCATGGTTACATTGGTTACAAGGAGTTGGCTGGAAACTTCAGCATTACCAGAAGCGAAGTAATAATGGTTATGAGAGGACACGTTCCAAGTCCCAAATGACTTGGCTAGAGATTTGAATCGTTCTGGTTGGCTGCAAGTACAAGTATGATGACATTAGTGTCAAAGTCTTCAGTCCACTTCTCTCACCATGTTTTGTCAAGTCAATATTCTGTGATTCTGGCAATTTAATTGATAGAAACAAGCAATAGCAAGAAGCTAGATATGGTGGCTTGTGAGTAGGAGATGTTTAATCAATTTGGTCATATACTTGCTGTGGAAAGAAAGAGATTTTGAGTCTTTCAAATAGAGTTGTGAAGTCGTCAATTTCCAGCACTGGTTAGAGTCAAATGCAAGCAATACCAAGAGCATGATCTGATTACAATCAATGTGAGAGAATTCAAAAGCGCACCAAGTGCTTACCAAAAATCAATACGACTCTTGATCAATGGCAAGAGTTTAGCAAAGTGTCTGTTTTTCTTTTTCTTTTTTCCCTGGCCAATTGGTGGTAGGAATATTTAGCTCACGAAGCTGGATGCATACTCCCGGTAGAGGTCATAACTCTAACTAATAGTCATATTGCTAATATATATAGCTCATAATGAACTCATAAGCCATGGGTGCCATGTTCTAACAGATTTAGAACAAATGCCTTTTTGCTTTGCTCAGACATGGGAAGAAACATTGTTACCAGATCATATTTGGTCGCTAAAATATTAGTGGCTTGAAAGACCTGCCAATAAGTAAGGCCTTCAATCTTGCTCATCTCACTACCAAGTTTAGCTTCCAGTTCAGCTGCCTTATCATCATTTGTCTACGTCACATAACAAACAAAAATGAATTAGTTGATTAATTAGCATGTCAATTAGCAAGAGGTAGAATTCAAACATGGCAACGAAACAGAATTTCATGGATTCTAAGTATTAACATGATCACAATATTAACCGGAAGAAAAAAAAAAACATAACTAGATTAACATGTTCATTGACAAAAACAGATCGAACAAAGATATGTGAAACTGTTTATAATAGCTTGGTGCAATTATAAAAATGCACATTCTTATTAAGAAAGTTATATGTTACTTTTATAATATGAATAAATCCTAATTCCATAACCAATCCCATATTCATAGATACGTAACAGAAGCAAAAAAAAACAGAGGCAACGAAAACCAAACCTCCAGAATCCACTAGTACCAAAGTAATTTACTTCCAGCCAAGACAATATGTGTGTATGCCACACCAAAAATAGCAGAAACCATATAGAGTTAAACTTCAGGGAAGCCACACATCCTATATTCCAAATAATTCAGTTTACATAAGACAAGCCAACAAAATTTTCACTAAAAATAAATCTGAAGGGACTTAATAATTTATCTTTCTATTGTTGTTTTCTGCTGTTGTTGTCTTGCTCTAATAGAGTTTCTTACAGGTGTTTGGATGAATTTTATATGGTGGACTCCTTGTGTACTGTCTTGAATTGTTTTTTACGTTCCATGAGAGTTCTGCTTCTCATCCAGGAAAAGGCCAAAAGAAAGAAAGAAAGAAAGGGAAAAGAAGAAGAAGAAGAAGAAAACAGCAAACTGAAACAAGGATAGTACCTTTTGCCGTAGTGCTCGTTTAAATTTGGTAACCTTTTTGTGTAACATTGCGAGATCATTCCTTAAGGCCACCACACTGTTCTCAAAACTAGCAGAGGCTCTACGCTTGTAAACAAGAGTAATGTCATTTGTCTACATGGCATAACCAAAGAATAATAATGACAATTAGGACATCATAGTATCCACTACGAATAAATAAGAAAATCAGAACTTCATGACTCAAACTCCAAGGAAAATCAAAGATATATTTTAATTGTTTACAATTAGGACAGCTTACTGCAGTTGTTAACCAAATGTTTCTTTCCATATACAACAGTCGGTCCTAGTGGCCTAAAGATACCCAATATAATAGCTCCTTCTAATCAGGAGAAGCCAAAAAGGATTCTATGAATAATTTGGATAGGCACACATCTTATTATCTAGCATGATACTGAAAGCATACTCGGATACTATCATTAACTTAAACCCACAGGATAATTATCACCAAAAGAAAGCTGAATACATTCTGATTACAAACAGTAAGTTGAATACTAGTCGAGTACATCATATCCCCTCCAGATGAGATCACTGATTCATGGGGTTAGCACATCTTAAAAGGAAAATGCGAAGACATTTGAGAAAGTGTTAGAAATTAAGATGTACGTGTGCTTGAATGATTACATGCTCATTTAACCAACATAACAATATCCAATAAATTATGACGACATTTAATGCACAAGAACAGTAGAAAACTGGAAACAAATTAGAAAATAGTAATTCCGATATTCAGCACACTGTAAGGATATGTATATGTTCTACATACATTATATAATCACATGAATGACACTTGCTCAATTAATTGAATAGGAAACTTGAGAGCAGAAACCATATGAAAGACTAAAAGACAAAATTACTAATTGAGTGCGGTCGTGCTATTAGTACCTTTTGTTGTGACTGTGGTTCAACTGTTGCAACCTCTGTGTGATCATTCCTCACAGCCACCACCTCATCTTCATCAGCACTGATTGGGATTGAGGCTATACGATCATAAGCAATGGCAATGTCCAAACTATTAAACCCCCCATTTTGTCCGATCCACTCCACTAACTTTGTTTCCTCCTTTTCCCTCCATGCAACAATAGGCGTCAATGATCTATTTACAAACGTTCTTCCATGAACGACGAGATCAAAGTAAAACAGCTTCAAGAATAGTACACACCCACCGATAGAAGTTGTATTTTTCTTCTTAAATGTACCAAGGCTTTCAACAAGAAAACTGAATGAAAAAGTCGCCCAATTTTTGAATTTTATACCATTGATGTCCCTTAGTGGATGCAGAAACTTTGCTGTCAAATCACCTGAACTAGATGGACAAAGAAAGGTGGCCAATGCAAATAGAACAAACCCAACTCTAAAGTTGTCATCTACATTATTCGTCTCTTTCAACTTCTCAGCTATTTCACTCATATTGCATATTCGATATCTGTTGCCAAAGTGGATATCCTTTAATTCTTGTATGTCAGCCTTTGAGCCACGGATTTCAACATCATGTCCTCCATCTTTGACCCCCATTATGTTCTCAAAGTCGGTTGGACCAAGATTGAATCTCTTGCCATGTAGCTCAATGGAAAACTTGCTGGGATCAAATCTATCAATCAACCAACCACACAAACCAAGCTGCAGGTGCTCACACTGGAGCTGCAACAACAGCCCAAAACCCATTTCTTCTACTGCAACTTTTTTTTCATCGGAAAATCTCGAAACGACATCTTTAAACAGCTTTGGACGGCATCGCAAGATTTTAGGTTTTACCCCACCAAACTCATACTCTACATTGTTCCTGCCAACTCTAACTACAGATGGATTTGCAACAGCATAGTTTGTCTTTGCGTTGGGTTTCATAGACCTCTATTGTTTATCAAACTCCTACCCCAACTGAACCGCATATGAATGAAATTGAAAGTAATCCCCTAAAAGAATCGCTCAAACACATTAGAAACCATCACATCCACGGCATGTTTTGCTGCTTCATCACTTCAAATTTAGTTCCAGTATTTCACACTTGTCCTAAAGTAACATAAGAATAGAAGGTAATGGATCAATTTGATTGACAAGTAATGGGTAAAAGAGTTATTTCTAACCAAAACCAGTGTATGTAAATAGGCATATTAAAGACCAAAACTAATGGGTGTGGGTGTTTCATCTACTTGATGGTGTTTCTGAGTTTCTCCTACAGAGAGGGATTGCATGTCCTTAGGCCTGAAGCTAAATAAACCATCTGGGCATTCATTACAACCCTCAGAAACTAAAAGAGTGTATAATGCAAAGTAAAGAAGAGATGAAACATACCTCCAAATGTTTGTGATCGGCGCGCTGTGTATCGAGTTTCCGAGACTGGATAGTCCAGCTTACGAAGAAGAAGAGGAGGAGAAACAAACCAAACAGTGGCTACCCAATAGTGATCGAGAGGAAGATATTTGGGTTTTGGGTGATTTTTCTGGCACTCTCATTCCTTTGGTTCCCTTTACAGTAGGGCCTCCAGTTCTCCAAATAAGAGGATCGTCTACTCTTTTTTCTTTTCTTTCTTTCGTTTTATATCAGACAACTATTTATTTTTTCTATTCTTTTGTATAATTGTATAGTTTCTATTTCTTGGGATTTCATTACGTTTTCTGTGTTTCTCTCAGTTTAAAATGGTAGACCAGTTTGTACCGCGAATGAGCTAGTTTACGACGATTGTTGGCTAAAAGGAATCGGTTTACATGTCTTTTTTTTTTTTTTTTGAAAGGATTTGATTTTATTAGATATCAAAGCCATGAATAAACAGGCCAGATGTGACGTCTCGAATCCGAATTCACCGGTTTACTAGTCATTTGGACAGTAAATAACTTTTACTTTTATTTTTACTTTTACTGTCGTTTCAATACTTTTAGGGGGCCCTAAAAGTTGACTTTTTGTTCGGGTCAAAATTTGAGAAAATGTTCTTCATGAAAGTTGTAGAGGACATTAAACTGAGTGCGTGCATATATGGTACGTAAAAATCGGAGTTCATATGCGAAAGTTATAAGCGAAATATGAAAGTTACTGTTTATAATAGATTTGTATAAATTTGAAAAGTTACTGTAGCCGGGCAACTTTTCTTTCTTTTCTCTCTTCTTCCCCCGTGCTCTCTCAGTCTCTCTTCTGCAACTCTCTCTTTCTCTCTTCTGCAACCTCCTCTTTCACCACCTCTAGGCCACCAAATGGCGAGCTGCAAGCATCAATAGACTCGTCTCCTCCTCCTTATCACTCATGTGGGAGTTGTTTACGACGATTTGGCCGGAAATGTGGAGATCGAAGCCAACATTTTTACTGTAGCGAATTGGTCAACGCCGATTTCCGGCCACCTCCGGTCATAAACCCCGGTCCATTAGAAGCCCCTTGAGCCTCTCTTCATGCTCGCCAAGTTTCATAACCCAGATCGAAGAATGGAGGAAGAAAGCATAATTGGAAAATTTCACTGTACTTTGGAGTGCTTAATTGTTCGGCTACTTCAAGGTATTTTCTGACTTTGTCACAGTTGAGAAAGTTATTGGAAATGTTGAGATGATGCTGTGGATGAAATTTGGTGGCCGGAGGAGGAGTTGGCCGCCGCATGAACAGTATTTCCGGAATAGCGCGACGGTGAATAGTGCGGTGTATGAACAGTGATTTATATTATGTTTTTTTTAGCTAGTTAAATCCTATAATTTTTGTAGAGGTTGAATATGTGAATTTGGTTGGAATTGGAGAAGTTTTTAATTGATTATGAATTTCTGGGAATTTAGAATTTCGATTATCGATTTACGAGAATCCGACCGTCGGATATCTCTTGGTTCTGACTTGGAACCTTTAAGATAACGAATTGGTATTAGATGTAAAATTTGGGTTGAATCAGAGAAGAAGTGGCGAGATGATTTATGAGGATTTAATTTTGAGAATCGTATTTAATTGTTGAATAGTTATTCACGGAAAATAATTGTGTACAGGGCGACGTACCGAGCTATTGCTCGACGAAGGAACTCGTATGCATGGTCGCCTAAACAGTACAGTGAGTGACATTTATTTTAAATTAATTGTGCATGCAGCATATTAGCATTTTCCGATTGAGATTTAATTTATAATTTGAATTATTGAGTTTTATGGTTTTATGAGATTTAGTTTATCGAGATTTATTTATGAATTACAAGATTAGCATTGAAATTCCTTCCCGAGGGCTTTTAGTAGATTTTTGAGATAGTCATTCATGAGTTATTGAGTTGAGGAATGATTTTCGGGAAGTGACTGATTCAGAAAATATTATGAGAATTATGGATTTCGAATATCGGATTTTAAATGTTTTCCCCTGGACCCTTTGGTTTTAAATGCCCAGTTTGCAGGCCAGTTTAGCTTGAGGTCGAGCGCACTTGGGGTTGAGGCATAGCTGTCATAACTTCTGCATTATGAAAGTATTGGTTGTTTATTTTGTATTCTACCTTCTTGTACGCCTAAGAAATAGATTGCTCTGATAACTCTTGAGATTAATATTCTTAAGTTTCAGAATTGTTTTGTGATATGGGAGATGTTGTGATATAGGGAGCAGGGTGGCTCCAGGAGAATAAGGATGGATGATTTAGAAGTGTAAATGTTTTTCTACAGGTTTTGGGTTGTCAATTTTTAGGGGAAGTTCTGTCAAATTTTTGGTAGAATTTCTTCTAAGGTGGGCCCCGTATGGCCTCTTTGGATTTCAGGGTGAAATCCTGGGCGGGTCCTGTCACCAGAGTCTATCAGAACTTACATAAGAAGAGCTGGGACAAACCGGATGTCCTATCTAAGTCACACCTAAACTCATTAAAGTCTAAATGGTTGCTCGCTGAAACAGCAAGCCAACAAACTAAGCAAGAATAAACTCACTTCCTAAGGCAAAATCATTCATCTAGTCTATAATCTGCCAGCACTCAATTGTGGTACACATATCAACTAGAAACTTCTTAGAGAAGCATATAGAAATCACTCCCACTTGAGAAGGCTTGAAGTTCAGAATGTCTTGAAATTTTTGATATCTTAAGCAAGCACCTTGACATGACCCAACCCAAGAATCACCCCGAAACCTGGATACGAGCCTGCGGGGCCCACGTTAAGTGAAATCCTACCAAAAAATCGGCAGAACCTCCCATAAATATGGGCTACCCAAATAGTTCACAAACCTGGACATGATTAAATCTTTAACTTCTACTCAAACACACATTACCATAATTACATTTCAAGCGTATATGTTACATTCAGAAGGTACGAATTCCATCACAACCTCATTATGATAAACATCAACTTAAACAAAAGCATCCACCAAATTAAAAAGGGTTATCAAAGCAACACTAATAGCTAAGCCGATATCATACAAGGTAGGTTAAGTAATAACCTAAGGACAAAACTTAAGTGCTGATTCCAAAGTCTCTAGTGCCTGGATGCGATCTCGGCCAATCTGAAATCTGGGCATTTAAAAAAGAATGGCCTAGGGGAAAACATATAAAATCCATTAGAGTGAGTGGACAAAACTGAAACAAAATCTGAAACAATTAATGGAATGTTTCCCCATTTCTCTTTTCAACAAAACCAACATGCAGCGAGATTCCATAATAATTCCAACTCAATCCTTTTCCAAGAAAACTCATTTAATGATTAGGAAGGACTGCTTCCTAAGCATCTCATGCCATCTGGGAGGGACTGCCACCCAGATGACGCATCGGAAGGGACTGCCAACCGGAATAGGAGGCGGTGGTTAGATGGGACTGCCAATTAGCCACAGGTAGTTAGAAGGGACTGCCAACTAACTACCTCATGTCATCTGGAAGGGACTGCCAACCAGATGACGCATCGGATGGGACTGCCAACCGAGCTGTAGTCTGGAAGGGACTACCAACCAGACTATTACCTAAAAGGGACTGCCAACTAGGTAAGATACGCATGCGCCAAACTAGCCTCCTTGTCAACTGCTTTCTTTTTAAAATCCTTTACTTTCCACAAAATCACCTTTACTCGAAATAATATTCCAACTGAAAACTTAATACCATGCTGCATGCATTATTTAAACAAAATAAAAGTCCACTGACTAGTGAATCTCGTAGCTAATCCTGCTGCCTGCCCATGTCCTCCTCGCTCGAGGGCTCAGTATATCCTGTAATAATTGGGCATGATAAAATTAACCTCACAAAGGAAATCATTAAAGAATTAAAACTCATTCCCTTGAAAAATAAATAATGCTTGTGGATATTTCCTCTAAACTTCCCCCTCTTCAATTTATGATTCAGACTCTCAAATTCAGAATTCAACAACTAATCAACATCCTCGCTAACTCTCTAATCTTCACCTTCACAAGGATTGTCTCGATAACTCAATTAATTCAATTTCAAATCCTTAATCACAATTATCCACCAAAATAATATAATTTCTTTTTCTAAAAATCTCCATATCAACTTCAAATTCTCAACCAAGTAGATTAATTCTGCACTAGCCCTAATAGCAATTTATCAAGGGATTAACCCAGAAGATTGTAAACCATAACATCAAAACATCCAACCAAACAATTAATCACAAGTCTAAAACAATGCCACTACAAGAAAAAATGCCTTTTGCAAGGAATTATTTTCCTTGTAAAAAGCTGGAAATTCATTGCATTAACCCAAATGCAAGGAATATTCCTTGCATTTGAGTCCTTGCAAAGTGGCCCTTGCAAAAGAGCAAATACAACAACTTGAAAATTCCTTGCATTTGAGTTTACAAATGCAAGGAATTGTTCATCTCAAATGCAAGGAATTCAACACTTGAGGTTAACTATGGTTAACTCATATACAAGGATCATTCCTTGCATTTAGTAGATGCAAGGCCCTTTTTAACAATTAACAATTCAAAATGCTCTTTGAATTTAATTACATTTAAGTTATTATTAATTTCTTATCCAATCTAATAAAATCTCCTATGAAGCTTTGAGTAAATGAATTTCTTTTTATTATAAATTAGAGTAATATTTACATATGAAAAATTCCACAAGAAAATGTTCACAAAGATCTATGTCAAAGACTTTGAGATAATCTCGAAGCTTTTTATTTACAAGTTTACAACCACATAACACTTGTAGGTGGAACAGCTCCACTCTTACTCACTAGGAAAATAGCTTGCACATTTCTCTCCAGTTCAGCTACGTATTGGAGTTTCTGAACCTGTGAACGTTCAGCAAATTGCCTGCAGTAAATAGTAGATCAATTGTTAAATTTGACCGACCATTTACCTTGGCCTCAGCTGATTCTCAATGATCCAGCGCTGATGTTTAAGTCCAGGCGTCCAGCCAAACAGAACTGAATCCCAACAAAGACTGCAAGAGAAAGTAACATATTATTGTGAGAAGGAAATCTTGTTACAAGGTTACAAATTGAGTGGTGTACTTGGATTTAACTGATGTGAAGCAAAAACCAGAATGACTAGATGAAAGGTATAAGAACATATATTATTTTCCGGCTTTTACTTCTAGTATTAATAGTATTGAGTATCTTGTCCTGAAAAGAGTCATGGCCTGCAAAACATAATGTAGAGCAAAGCTATATAGAATCCTCCACAGCTGCACTGTATACACCTTAATGCCTACTATGAGGATGGTAATGGGTCATCTGATATGGACGTGGAGAGAGGAGACCATGTGTAGGTATTACTCTTCTAATGTACTATGCATTATAAAAGTAAAAGCATGAAGATTTTAATAAACAAAACTAGTCTCTGCTCAATCAACTAAAACAAACATTTTTTGAGCCTAACAGTTCTATGAAAATAATGTGCAGAAGCATATTTTAGGTGAGCCTAACTTTTGTTTCATTCTTTCAATTTGACATACCTAAATTGCAATATCAAAAAGGTAATGCAAAAACCAGAGGAGGAATTCAATGCATGCCAATTCTACAAGTCCATTTCAGAAAGAAAAAAAAAAAAAATAAAGACCATGTAATCTGAAAACAGAAACTTGACTATTGTAGCAGCAATAATTTCACAGTCCACTGTTTAAAGTCGTACTAAGTTCATATTTTGCAAGACACCAGTCTAAGAGTTTGTCTTTCCAAGCTATGTTTACTCCAAAACTGGGTTAATTATAGTAACGAAGTTGTGTTTTGTGGCAACAGAACCAAGACATACAATAAGCCAAAACAAATAAGTGTAAAATCAGAAAAAGCAAGTAGAACAATTTAATAAGCTCTTACTAATTTAGTCACCTAAAACATGATTCGGGCAACCAAATAACAATAAATATACTTGAATGTAATGTTCTGCTTTAAGTGCAATAGCCATGCAGTACATACCTTGCTACAAAAGGTTCAATGAACCTTAGATGCTTGAACTAATAAACCTCAAGACCATCCCAACCTGAAGCATAATATTGTATGATCATATAAACAATAAGCAAAAACGTAGACATCTGACTATTTTTCAAAGTGAATTGTTCGAGTGCAACCATAGTATGAAGCAGGAAAGATTTCAAGCATACAATAAAATGATAAAAATACCAGCACTATGCTTCTTTCTTCCCCAGTTCTCTGATTTCTTATACAGGAAATACCATAGAAAAGAAACTACCAAAAAAAGAGAGGAAAGAATTAAATCAAAGAAAGCCAACCATAGATCGATTGATTTGAGACCAAACAGTACAAATACCACCACTGCAATTCATTTAAAACAAAATTTAATGTATATATTGCATGCATGTTCAAGATTCCCACTTTAGCATAGAGAAAGATTAGTAAATTAAGTTTATTGTACCAACAAACTACTATAAGAAAGGACAACTAGTGAAAAAAGTTCTAAATGATCAAGGAGTTTTCAAGATAAAAAAGAAGAAGCCTAATGTGCATCAAACTAAGCAAGTAACTGAACAAAATGGCCTTGTTACCTCTATAGACTGTTATTTGTTTTAAGAATCACCAAAATATGCCAAAGTTCTGCATCTGCACTTCAATGAAAGAAAGGAAACATTAAGAAGAGAACAATAACAATACCTTCACCTGAAAAACAACCAACACGTTGAATTACATGCAATATTGAGCACACTAAAGACTCAAAGCAATAAACATACTTATGTCTGTGTTTTCCTTCTGCACTGAACTGGTTCATTTTCAGTGCAACTAAAATCATATATCCAAATGACAACCATCTTATATCTTTACAGAGACCTACACAAATCAAGGATACCTCATGAGGAAAACTTTCATTAAACACCCAAAACCATAATGTTATTTAGAAATCTACCATATATTGAGGATACCTGAAAAATTAAAAGAAAACATGACAGAGAAATCTACCATATACTCAAACAACAATGACAAAACTACGTATCAGCAAAATGCATATGTAAATGTCAAGAAACCCCTGTATCAGTACATATCAAAACTACCTAATTTGAACACATCTGCACTTCAAACCCAACCAAGAGACTCATAACCATTAACATTCTGAACATCTTAAATGGGGAATCTAGAAATATTACAATACCTCAATTACACATTCACCTGTAATTATGCCCAGCCACTTAAATTCAGAAGACACTTAAATTCATTAACTATGCCCAACCACTTAAATTCAAACACAAGAAAAATAAGAATGTCATAAACGATGAGTAAAAGGCTATAATCTTTATGAGGCAGGAAACTCAAGCAATAGCAAAGTAGGTACCGTGAGAGGGTTCAAACTCCATACCACATAGGAGCCAACCATGGGCCTGACCATTCCTTTTAAGCCAACCTAAATTGAGGTTCTTAACCTCTTCACTTGATCAATGACATTGTTTCTTTACTTTACACCAAAAATCTAGTTAAATCACCACTCCAAGGTTGCCTGACATAATTTATCAGATCTTTTAGAGAATTTTGTCCCCTGTTCTTGGGATGGCCCTCATTAATAACACAGAAGTTGATGCACTGAAAAAGTTTTGCCTTTGAAGCCTTGTCTGGGGCTCCAAATTTCCACACAACATGAAGTATGTGTATGTTATTAACAAACTGATAATATATCATTTGGAAATAATGGAAAAATATAAAATTGGGTCCAAAAGAAGTAGACTCAGTAAAAACAACACAAACTTGGAACTGACCTAGTACTAATGTGCAAATTATGTTACTAACCAAAAGCACATGTAATCATTACCCAAGAAAAGCAAATATAATCCTTAATCCAGGTAATGCAGTAACTAGTGACTGTTATCCAGTGATGGTAGTATAGATGACATGACCAGGGTTCCTCAAGTGTTTCCGTCATAGGAAAAGAGAACCACGGAATCATGGACAGCAATGTGGAAAGCCTGTCCACGATAAGAAGCAAAAAAAAACCTGCTCACAAGCTTTAGAAAAAGGAATTATGAGGGACTTACCCCGGCCAAAGAACATTGGATATCAAACTTAATTAGGAAGTAAAATGGAGAACCAAATGTTCCAAACTGAAGCTTAAACTAATATAAAGCAGTCAACCAATAGATAATAATCTAACTAACACATACATACTATCAAAAACTAAACCTAAAGACCTTTTTCCATTGAAACTTGCATCGTTAATGAAGTGGAATTCAAAACGACGCTCAACACTGAAACAGAAACTTGCATCGTTACTGAAGTGGAATTCAAAACGAAGCTCAACACTGAAACGATCCAACCATCTCTAATTGCACATTGAGCTTGTATTGGTTTTCTGTTCAAAGGGGATTAGCAGGGAGGACAAGAAACAAGGACATCAGTGAGATATTTGAATCGAATATCAGAGTAACACATAACCAATATACAAGTGAAACATACAACCCAAAAAAATTGAAGCTTTAACAAGCTTGAGAGGTCGAGAGATCGAGAGAGAGAGAGGGCAATGCCTAAATAAAAAGCCCAGCCTTGAAACCCAAATGCAATAATATAAACCCTAGGGAAACTGAATTGAAAACAAACCAAATTATATCCAGTAATCAAGGGAGAACCTTGCAAGCGAGTGCGAGTGATAAAGAAGACCCAAACTAATTCAATGAGTGCGAGCGCAAGAAAGCAGAGATGGGTGACGATGACGACATGAGAGATAGAGAACCTTCCGTTGTTGACTTTCGGGGTTGAGTTTGAGTGCGAGTGTTCATGAGTTCCAGATTCACCATTCACGGTTGGATTTGGGCAATAGGTGTGTTCTTCATCGATTTGGAAGGACCAGAGAGAACTTTTGTTTCTTCTTTTTTCTAACTAGAGTCAATCGTGTGATAAGGTTCCAAGAGAAGTCCACAAATAAAAACAAGGAATCGAGTCAGATCCTTGCAGTTGTAATTTTGTAGAGCGCTAAAAAATCCCGCCCAGCAATAATTGCAAGGATTCCAAATCTATATACAAGGAATTTACCCTTTTTAAGACTTTAGAAGACCAAGTACAAGGACTTGTTGCATTCCTTGCAAATTCAAAGAGCCAAATGCAAGGATTCACACAATTCTTTGTATAAGTCAACCAATTGCAAGGAATTTATCACTCTTTGCATATAATTCGTTGTATAAGCCCAAATTTGTTGTAGTGTGCTAAACGAAGGTTCCCAACAACAAGTAAGATTTAACAACACCACACAAGGCAGTTAACTAGTCTGACAACGACTCAACACGCCACCACCAGTGGCGGCGCGTGAAACCATGCGCCATCACTCCAAACCCCATCTTCGGCCAACCTAACTAGCCCAAACGCATCACCACAGCAAACCCAACAATCTTTAAACCTGCAATAACAGCTAAAACTAAGCAGAAGTGGTCGGAATTTCACCCCAAAATCGGAAAACCCGATAGCTACTGTTCATCATCACTATTCATCATCACTACCACTTCCTTCGGCCAAATCAAGCTACAAAAAGGTTGGAAATGTGTTTAACACTTCACAGAGAACCAAAATCACAAGGATTTCCAGCCGGAGACCGCTGGAAATCGAAAACCCAACCGAAGGTTCCCAAACCCGATCGGCAATCCTCCCCCAAATTAGTTCAAAACAAAGCTACCCATCGAAAATCACGTACCTGAGATGAAAGAGAATGAAGAGAGGAAGCTTCGATGGCCGGGGACGAGTCCAACAAGGTCCGGTTGCGGTGATTCACCGGAAATTGAGTCCGGTTCGGGGAGAAGAAGAAAAAGAAAGGGGGAGGGTTTGGGAGGTCGGGCTCTGTCCTGATTTACTCTCTCTCTCTCCTCTTATTAATCTATTTCCCTTTTTAGAAACCAATATTTTAATAAGGAACAGTACCTTCCAAACATTAAATCACAACTTTCCCGTAAAAACTCCGATCGATACAAACTGCGTGTCCACGAACTAAATTTTTCATAACCTACGACGTACTCAAGGAATATTCCGACGTAACAGACAAATTAAAAAGTCAACTCCTCGGTCAAAACCGATAAAAACGTACTTCATAAAGATGCTAATGTACGGGGCCTTACACACCTGCTCTTTCCCCTTAGGGTTAGAGCTTGTACTTACCTCAGACTCATCAGCAGCCAACAACCTCGACATCAGGTTGGTCTTCTTGCTCTTCGTCTTGTCAGATTCTCCATCTTTCTTTGCATTCTTCCCTTTTCCTACTGTCCCATATGGTAGTTTGTTGACACTGCCAATTAGGGGTCCCCTCTTCCTCTTAGGCTGTTTGATAGTATTGGAAGGTCCCTCTAGTAATCCCATGTTCACTGCATCCAGATTGTTCTTTCCAATGGCAAGACTCAAACAGAGTTTTTTAGGAGAGATTGTTACCTCATCATTTTCCCGAATCCTACGTAGTCCGATGATTGGGTTCTCATGGAGTCTTGGTTCAAGCAGTTCCCGAATTTGTATCTGTCTCTTGGGTCGTCACATGTTCATCATCGATTGAGGAATAAGAGCTTCTGGTATACTCCTTGGCACTTGAGCTTTGAATATTAGGGTTTGTTTATTGATCACCACCCTAGTAGAATGAGGGTTCGGTACCGGTTGTTCCCTCATGACAGGCGGGTGGTGCTACTGCCCCCATCGGTGTATCATTGTCTTCAACTAGTTCCGGCCCGGAGCAGGGGAGGCCAACATGAGTAACCAATCCACAAGTACCGCAGCGACCGAAAATCTTGTCATATCTGAACTGCACTATGAACTGGACTTCATCTTCTACCCAGAATCGACGACGGAACAATAGAGGTTTCACATAGTCGATCTCAACCCGAATACGCATGACTCGATTCCTGAATGCCGGACGATCGATTTCCTTGAGGTCGCCAATCGTGCTGCCAATGAGGCGCATAATGCGCTCCGATCTGAATGCCGGTGGAATTCCTTGTAGCGTCATCCAGTACGATGACTTCGTGAGGGGTACATCCACCGCCGAGCTGACGCAGTCATACGATGACAGGGCTATCGGAGCTCTGTTATAGCCCCATGGTCCGCCTTTCCAGACACGATCAACATCAGATGGGTCTGTAATGTGAAAAGCATGCCACGTCAGCAAAGTAACTGAGTTTTTGACGGAGAATTGACGGTAAGGACTAATTGGGTGAAATTGGAGAGTTTAGGGAGTTTTTAGGTGAAATTGAAACGTTCAGGGACTGAAACGTCGAAACCCTATAAGTATAGGGAGTAAACAGTATTTTGTCCTAAAAAGATATGGTTTAGTAATCAAGGGATCCAATGCCAAAACAAAAACTTAATACAGATCGATTGCGATTTTCTTGTTCTTCTGTTCTTACCAAGTCACATAAAAACCTGGTTAATTGTGGGAGGGTTGCAGATTTTCCTTTTTTTGTCAAGGGTCAAGACTAAAAATTAGTGTGTGTGTGTATAGATTAAGTCTGGGGGCAAACAGAGAAATAACACCAAAATTAAGGCCCATTTAATAAAAACCGAAATTTCACTAGGGGCCACTGGCCTCACTGGTCTCCACGTGCGCCCGCCAATGAGTATTATTATTATATTTTTGGTCAAACAATGAGTATTATTAGCTCACGCAAAGCCCATAATCATATCATAACTCAAATTGTATACACAAACAGCTTGAAACCATGAGATCTTCTACTTGTGACAAAGTTCGCTCTCTAGCTTATTGCTTTATCTTCTTGTATGTTCAGCTTGTTTCAGCTCCAGACCTTATTTCTGTTTCTGCTTCTACTACTGAAGCAGAAGCTCTTCTCAAATGGAAAGCCAGCTTTCGAGATCAAACTCAAAATATTCTGACCTCATGGACTTACCTTCCCAATACTCATGTCACCAATTCATCAATCCCATGCAATTGGACTGGTATTTCATGCGACAAAGCTGGAAGAGTCACCGGGATAAAGCTTAGCAATTTTCTTCTGCAAGGTACGCTCCATGCATTTTCTTTCTTGGCCTTCCCAAATCTTGCATATGTTAATCTCAGCATGAATAAACTCTTTGACACCATCCCACCCGAAATTAGCTACCTCTCCAAACTCATCTCTCTTGATCTCTCTCTTAATCAATTTTCCGGGAGAATCCCACCAGAAATTGGTTTCCTGAAAAATCTTAAAGTCCTCCTCCTCTTCAGAAATAACCTTTCTGGCTCTATTCCTAAGGAGATAGGAAGCTTAAAATCAATTGTGGATCTAGAGTTGTCAAACAATCAACTAGATGGTTCAATTCCCTCTTCATTTGGTGATTTGAGCAGCTTAAAAACCTTGAACCTCAGTTACAACAACCTTTCTGGCTCTATTGCTAAAGAGATAGGGAAACTGAAATCTATTGTGTGTCTAACCCTGAGGAATAATCAACTGAACGGTTCAATTCCCACATCTCTTGGTGACTTGAGAAAATTGAAAATCTTATACCTCCGTCAGAATCAACTTTCCGGCACGATTCCTGAAGAGATAGGAAACTTGAAATCTCTTGTGTATCTAGGGTTGAGCGTCAATCAGCTCAACGGTTCAGTTCCCACTTCACTTGGTAACTTACTCAAATTAAAAACTTTAAATCTCCGTCAGAACCAGCTTTCGGGATTCATCCCCCAACAAATGGAGAACCTCACCAAGTTGATTGAGCTTCATTTGGATACCAACCAATTCTCTGGTTATTTACCCCAAAATGTTTGCCAAGGGGGATCTCTCACAAACTTCAGCATAAACAAGAACCATTTCATAGGTCCGGTGCCAAAGAGCTTGAAAAATTGCACAAGCTTAATCAGAGTCCGCCTTGAAGAGAATCAATTAACTGGTAACATTTCTGAAGACTTTGGTGTCTATCCAAATCTTACGTTCTTAAGGCTAAATGACAACAACTTCTATGGTGAAATTTCACATAATTGGGGACAATGTCCAAATCTGAAAGACCTAGGAATGGCAGGAAACAACCTAACTGGTAGCATACCACCTCAGATTTGCAATGCAACCAAGCTTCAGGAGCTCAATCTATCTTCAAATCGTTTAGTTGGGATGATTCCAAAGGAATTCGCAAGGTTGACTTCTTTGCTGGAGTTGAGGTTGAATGACAATCAACTTTCGGGTCCTATACCCTCAGAATTTGGATCACTTGTTGATCTTGATTATCTTGACCTATCCGCCAACAAATTCAATGACTCCATTCCTAAAATCCTAGGTGACTTGCTCCATTTACACTACTTGAATTTGAGCAATAATGAGTTCATTCAAGAAATTCCACTAGAGTTGGGGAATCTAGTTCACCTATCCACGCTAGATGTAAGTTATAACTCACTTAAAGGCAACATACCATCACAAATGAGCAATATGCAGAGCTTGGAAAATCTGAATCTTTCCCACAATAATCTTTCTGGCCTCATTCCAATAACATTTGAAGACATGCACGGCTTGTGGTGTGTTGATATATCCAACAATGACTTCGAGGGTCCCCTTCCCAACATCACAGCATTTCAACATGCTCTCCCACAAGCATTACAAGGGAACAAGAGATTGTGCGGCTCCATTGGATCGTTTCCACCCTGCAAAAGTATCTCAAAGAAGGATCACAGACTGGTAACTTCAATCATAATCTCGCTTGTGGCGACACTTTTACTGCTATCTGTTACAATTGCTTGTGTAGTAGAAAGAAAAAAGAAATATAAGCATGTAGAAAAAGAGATCAAGGATGAAGAACATTTTGTTTCAGTGATGATAAATTGTGATGCAAAAGTGATGTATGAGGATATCGCAAGGGCAACAGAAGATTTTAATTCTGCATATTGCATTGGGAAGGGAGGGCATGGAAATGTATACAAAGCAACTTTGTCATCTGGCAACATAGTGGCAGTGAAGAAATTCCATGTGTTCTCAAATATTGGTGAGAAGAATTGCCAGAAGGAATTCTTAAATGAAATAAGGGCACTAACCGAGATACGACACCGAAACATTGTGAAGCTTTATGGTTTTTGTTCGCATCCACGGCACTCATTCTTGGTGTATGAGTATCTAGAAAGGGGTAGCTTGGACATAGTCTTGAGCAAAGATGAGGAAGCTAAAGAATTCGGGTGGAGTAAAAGGATAAATATTGTCAAAGGTGTAGCTCATGCATTGTCTTACATGCACCATGATTGCTTGCCACCAATTGTGCATAGGGACATATCGAGCAAAAACATTTTGCTGGATTCTGAAGATAAGGCTTGTGTCTCAGACTTTGGCACTGCAAAGATTTTAAACCCAGACTCGGCTAATTGGACTGCCGTTGCAGGCACATATGGATATGTTGCACCAGGTAATATCATTTCCACTGTTCGCTATATTTATCACCTATTATGCTTTTGTGTTCAAGTCAATAATAACATATTAACATTTATGCCTTCAGACTCAACAGAGCAAACTTTTTTAAAAAAAAATTCACCCAGTTTTCGCTCTGATTCATTTTTATCATTCAATGACTTTTCTAGCTTATTGTAACTTCATTATTTGAAAATAGGCAAAGTAGCTTTTAATTCTTCACTTCCTCACTCTCTTATCTAGAGAGTAAATGTAATAAGTACTTATCTCTGATATCGTATGCACAATTTCATTTCTTTACTCACTTCCATTGGTAATTTTACATTTCCATGTTTTTATTTTTTATTTTTTATTTTTTTTTCCGTGTGCAGAGCTCGCGTATACAATGGTGGTGAATGAGAAATGTGATGTTTATAGCTTCGGAGTGGTGACATTGGAATTAGTTATGGGCAGGCATCCGGGAGATTTTTTCTCATCTCTATCATCAGGGTCCTCATCATCATCATCAACTGCATTACTTGGCCATCAAATGCCAATCGGAGATGTTCTGGACCAACGCATTTCCCCTCCTACACATCAAGTTGCAGGGGAAATTCTTTCTCTTGTGAAGATGGCATTTTCATGCTTGAATGCAAATCCACAATCTCGTCCAACAATGGAACAAGTATCTCAACAACTGGAAACTCAGAGGCTGCATTTGTCAAAGTCCTTAGATCTGATAACATGTGGTGAATTGCTTTCTCTGAATGGTTTGGCTACCTAGCTAATAAGAATGGTTGTGCTTCTTGAGTTTCACTTGATGTCAGTGGTCTTCTAGTTCTTCTTAGTCACGTTGTTATAAATTCTATTTCATGTCTGTTTCTGTACTTTCTGGTGCTTTATGTTTGTTGCCTTGTAGTTGGAAGTATTTTCCTGTGTGAAAAGTAAATAAAATTAAACACTTGTGGTCTTTGTAAGTAGCATGGTTTAACATTTGTTAAATTGTGTGTTCTTCTAGTCTTTGTTAGTTTGATGGATGAAGATTAAAAGGTGTTTATCATTTTTAAAACCGGCCTATTAATATATAGAATAAACTTAATCAATATGCTTCTTAATTTAACCAATGCGAAAAGGCTAAAAGAGAATAGAACAAACATATATAAGAAAGAGCTTGATACTGTTCAATTCAATTCTCAACATGAACAGAACAATAGATAATAATATCTATGTCAATAAAAATAAAAATAACAGACGGGTACAAAATCATACTGTGTATGCAAAATCAAGACCATATATACAATATCACATGTTCTTGTAAAACTCATGGAAATTCGCTAACAAAAAATCATCAAGAAAACTACTCAAGAGACAATAATGAATTGAATAGTAGTAGTAAATTATATCATAAACAGATTAAGGTAATTAAAATGCCAATGGAATGAAGAACATGTCCCTAAACTGATCAAGACCCTCGACCTACATACCTCGGACTGCAGTGACGTCATGTAAGACTGTGGATTTCCATCTTAATTATACGTACACCTGATGTTGAGTAAAAATTCAATAGAAGGTAGGATACCATTAGAGATTAGCAATATGGAGGGTTTGGAAAAAGCTCAATTTATCCCTCAACCATCTTTTCGGTTCCATTAATCCAAAAAGTTTTGAAACCATGCACGGGCTGATGTACGTTGACATATCCTACAGTGACTTGGAAGGTCCCCTTCCAAACAACAAAGCATTTCAATTTGCTCCTCAAGACTCATTATAAGGGAACAAGGGATTTTGCAGCAACGTTGGAGCTTTGCAACCCTGCAATACACAGTTCAAAAAAGGACCAAAAAGTGGTATTTGTGGTCTCATTCGTTCTCGTGGCAGTACCTGTAGTTCTGTCTATTTGCTTCACAATTGTGTTACTAGCATATACAAAAATGGAGCATCGGTACCAAGAAAAAATTAGCTTGTGAATGATTTCTTTTTCAATACTGAACTTTGATGGCAAGACTATATGAGGAAATCATAAAAGGCAACAGAAGATTCTGATTCCAAATATTGCAAAGGGAGGACATGGAACTGCATACAAAGCAAATTTATGCTCTAGTCAACATAGAGGCTGTGAATTAAGGAACTCAATCTGCCACGCAATGAATACAAAAACTTTCAAAAGGAATTTCTAAATGAAATAAGAGCACTAACTGAGATACGACACAGAAACATTGTTACGCTTTATGGTTTCTGTTCACATCAACGACACTCATTCCTGGTGTATGAGTATCTAGAAAGGGTAGCTTGGACAAAATTTTGAGCAAAGATGTCTAAGCTGAAGAATTTGGGTGGAGTAGAAGGGTGAATACTGTGAAAGGCGTAGCTAATGCATTGTCTTACATGCACCATGATTGCTTGCCAGCAAGGCATAGCTCAAGCAAAAACAATTTGTTAGCTGCCAAATATGAAAATTGTTCACACAATTTTCAAGAAATTTCAATCATCAGACATGGAAATTACATAACATATGAATTTTGTTTCGGTATACAATACTCATATAATAAAGTACCAAAATCAATACTAAATCCATGTACCTTTTTTTTTCGATGACAACTAAATCCATGTACTTGATAACAGTATTGTATGATACTAAGGGAATGCGAGTGTCAGAAAAATCCATATTTTATTAGATTTTATGAGCCAAATCAACTATAAAGTCCAGATTATAATTGATAAGAATCCTACTGGCCACAAGAATGGCATAACTTTTGCTTTCTCTTATTACACTTTTCTCATTTGTGATGGACAGTTGGTATAACTACTAATCTAGAAAAGAACTATAATGATTGCATTTCTGTTATGAAAATGTTACCAAGAAGTTGACTTTTTTCTTTCGTAACTGCAAGCAATTCCCTTAGGGTTTTCCCAACCCTGTGAACTTTTTCAGTGATTCAATTTCTCTCTGGAACTGGAAGTGCCTGCTTTAAACTGAGACCATGTTCTAAGATTCCCAGACTAGTTATCAAGCTTGCAGAACAACTCAAATATCTGACATACCTCAACCCTTTTGAGAAATCAATGTTCTTTGCTTCACTGTGATGCTTAAACCACCACAATACCAAAAGCCCTCTTCGTTATTGCCTCATTTGTAGGGTTCACAGTGAAAAGCAACAAGCAATGCTCCAAAAAATGCCTTTCTTGAATGTTAGTCAGGCATTATATGGAGCCCCTTGGCATTGTTTGACAACATCTTATGCTACGGTGAATTTGGGTATTTCAGTCTGATGATTATAATATCAAGTAACCAAAGCTGGGATTGAAATAGTTGTCAAAAAAAAAAAAGCTGGGATTGAAATTGCTTGGTTTTGAATCAAAGCTTGGACATTGGTTTCAAAAAAGACAACAAAATGGGAGGAGGTGGACTTGTATAAACATTTGAACAAATGGGTTAATATAAGTTCATTAATGCTTCAATTAATCTTTGCATTCAACTAAAATTCCCAAAACATCTCAGGCCTTCAGTTTAATACCGACTACAAATATCATTAACTCACTCTCATTCCAATTACTTTTATCCTAATTCACAAGTAAATACAGAAACATGTTTCAATGAACCCACAATAATATGCTTCAAAACCTGATAATCTATTTCATAGAACCAACTTCTTTAGATGCAGACATAAATGCAGTTCTCCCACCAATAATCCAAGTATAAAGATGCATGTACAACACTCCCTGTTAAGCATGGTTACTACAATAAGTTCTCAATTACTATGGATGTATCCACAACAAAAGGTGAAAACCATAATGGTATATCACTCACAAGCCATGGGTGCCATGCTCTAAGAGATATAAAACATAATCCTTCTTCCTTTCCTGGGACATGGGAAGAAACGTGCTCAGCAGGTCAAATCTGGTAGCCAAAATGTTAGTAGCTTGAAAGACTTGCCAGTAAGTAAGGCCTTCAATTTTGCTCATCTCACTGTCAAGTTTAGCTTCCAATTCAGCCACTTTCATTTCATCATTTGTCTACATGGCATAACCAAACAGAATGTCAAATAGTTAGGACATGAATTAGCAAGAAGTCCAGTTCATACAATAGAACAACTACTAAGATATATACAGCAAGGGAATAACATGAAATAGCAAGAAGTCATTTCACAGGATTCAAAGGAATAACATGATTAAATGGATAAGTTGCAACGCTTTATAATTGAAACAGCTTGGTGCAATTGTTGAACAAACAGATATTCTAATTCACAAAATCATATGACATACTTGTAGGCAGGACCAATCCTAATTTCCTAAACAATCCAATATAGATAGTTACAGTCATTCTAATTAAGAAGAGCCAAGAAAGAGGCAATGATAAATTCAGAACCTTCACAACAGCACAACAGAAAGAAAGTACAGTACTTCTAGCTGAAAAACCTACAGAGGGAAACTTCAGGGAAGCAAAAAGAACACCCATCAACACATCTAGAATGCCAATTGAAAATGTTCTATGCAAAGAACTAGTCATATATTCCTCAAAATGCAGTCTATATAAGTCATTACTTTAAGTTTCCCTATGATTATCTGAATATGAAAATCACACAGTGAGTGCAAAAAATAGCAGAAATTGAAACAGGTATAGTACCTTTCGCTGCATCCGTTCATTTGCAGTAACCTTTATGTGTACACTCCCAAGACCATTCTTCAGGGCCACCTCATCTTCCTTGCTGATCAAGGCTGTACGGTCAGAAACAACAGTAATGTCCACACTTTCAAAACCCCCTTTGTGAGTCCTGATCCACTTAATTAATTCATTTGCCTCCTTATCTCCCCATGCAACAATGGGTGCTAACGACCTATTTACAAACGTTCTTCCATGAACAATGAGATCAAAATAAAAGAGCTGCAAGAATAGTACACATCCATTGATCACACAGGATCGTTTTCTATTCTTAAAGGAACTAACACCTTCAACTAAATATTTGAATGAAAATGTCGCCCAATTTTTGAATTTTATATCACTGGTTTCCCTTAATGGTTGCAGGTACTTTGAAGCCAATATAATTGAAGAAGGACAAAGCAAGGTGCCCAGCAAAAATAACACGAACCCAACTCTAAAGGTGTCATCGACGATATTTGTCTGTCTCAACCTCTTAGCTATTTCTCTCATACTTATATGACTTCTATCTTTTCCACAACGGATAATCTTTAGTCCGTGTATGTTGTTATCCTCTGAGTCACTTAGCTCAACATCATGTCCTCCATCTTTGACCCCCATTATATTCTCAAAGTCAGATGGTTTAAGCTTGAATGTCTTACCATGTACCTCAATTGAAGATGCATCAGGATCAAATCTATCAACCAACCAACCACACAAGGTGCACTGCAATTGGTCACAGCGAAGCTGCAATAGTAACCCAAAACCCATTTCTTCTACTGCAGCTTTTCTTTCATCAGAAAATGTTGAAATGACATCTTTAAAAACATCTGGACGACATTGGGTGATTATAGGTTTCAATCCACAAAAATCATGTCTGAATTCCCTACAACCAACTTTAACACATGGATATGACCCAGCATACTTTGCCTTCTCTTCAGGTTTCATGGACCTCCATGTATTAGCCAGCTGTCTCCTAACCTGACAAGCATATGGAATTGTTCAAGATATAAGGCCTTAGAAAATTGCTGAAACATATTAGAAAAGAAGCTCACCATAACATCCACCTTAATGTTTTTCTCCTTCATCTCTTGAGATTTAATTGTACTGAATCAAACATTCCAACATTTCAACCTCTCATAATTTATAAGCGTGAAACTACAGAGGGAATAATCAATTTGATTGACAACTTACAAAAAATTAAAAAAACTGAGTTTGCTAGGTTGTTTCTTCTCAATGTACTTCCTAGGTCTTTTTCCTCTGTCCTTGAGACCGCCGATATTCATCAACTCATCCATGTCAGCCTTCAAAACAATTGTTTATATTCATTGATGATGAATCTCAAGCTACAAAAGTATACCATGCATCTGTATCTACATAGAAAGTAAGATCTCTCGCACTGTATGAGGTCCATTCTCATACTCAAACTGACCCCCTCCCACTACCTATATCAAGCTATATACACTATGCACCATGCTACTATATGCAGAATACCCCAAACAAAACAAAGCTTACATGAAGCTAAACCTTAAACATGGTGTTTCTAAAGAGAGGAATACATACAAATCCTTAAGCTCAACTGACCAAATAATCATGACAGTACATTGAAGCCAATAGAGGGAAGATAGGAAGCTCACCTCCAATGCTCCTCTACTGTGATTGAGAGTAGAGCATGACAAGCAAAGTGTGTACAATTCCAGTGTCCCCTTTTCCTCTGTCCCTCTTCTGTCCCCTGGTTAATTCTTTGACATCTGTCCCTCAAACGAACACCAGCGCAACACATTAGCACTGTCAACTCCAAACTTCAAATAAAAATAAATAAATGAAAAATTGCAATTAAAAAAAACTGTTGCTGCATTACCGTTCTGTTTGTTCATCTTCTAGCACCCGTTGCCGTCACCGATCAGTCCAGCCATTTCTAACCAAACTCTGCTTCGTCAATCCAAAAACACCATGTCGTCAAAAGCTCTGAACTTGTTTTCAACAGTTGAACTAGAACCCAGTTTTCTACACTGCAATCTCAAACAGCAGTTTTCTACACTGCAATCTCAAACAGTAGCACAGTTGTACTGAATCGAAATGAAAAATTGAATTCACAAGAGAGAGAGATGGAAGCAAACTTTGATGAGAAGCCAAACCGAGATAGAGAGTGAGGTCCTTTGGTCCTTTTTTTTCTTGGGTTATTTACCTTTTTCTTCTTTCTCACCGTTGGATATGACATTTGGAGATCGACGGTTTTGAACATTCTATGTGCCTTTCTCTTCAAGGTTTTTTTTTATTATTAATTTTTTTTTATAATATCTATCCAGAATAAGTAATACCAAAAGGTGAAGGTAGAAGATAGAAACGACGACTACTTTGGTTTCATGATTAATAATTTTGTTGTACCATGCCTACTGACCAAGAAATGATCCAAACTAGTGACCTTGTTGACTATTAGATGTGGATAAACACTCTCACAGTTTTTTTCCTTCTCGTTTTTCCTCCAATGCTCATTCTTCCTACATTATGAACAAAAGTTGATTAAAAATGCATAGATTAGTGAACAGAAGCATAATACATCAGTAAAATTTATTTGTGACACTTGACCAAACAGACGGAATTAAGGCATAGATCAATCAAGGGAGTGGGCATAACATTGATTGACAAGAAATTCGTTAAAGGGATCTTCGTAAATTTCGAAACCTAGGGTTCATCCGCCGACGACCCTTTTCCCTTGAGGCAAGGCGGCGATCGTGGAGCGGTGTGGGACAGTGGCGACACAGAGAAAAACTCTCTCTTCGATAGTATTTTGCGGTGAGAGGTTCCGTCTGGTGGCTTCTCAAATCGTGGTCGCGAGTTTCGATCCAACCTTTGTTTCTGATGACGGCGCAGGAGTGTTGCTCGGCGGCGGCCGATTGATTTGCTTCGTTCTCGGCTTGGTTATGGGTCAGAGCTGCGGTGACTCTGACGGGAGGGCCTTGAACTTCTGATTTCCAGGTCGGGGCTTAAGGTTTCTCTCTAGTTTTAGAAGATGGCGGAGGACAGAGGCCAGCCACCAGACCGGTGAAGGATAGGCGTTGTTCTAGCAATGCATTTCACGTTGATCTAGAGGGTGAAGGAAGGTTGTTGCATCTGCTTCGATAGAAAGCGGCCGGGTTGACGCCAGTGACTGAATTTGCCCATGCTTGGGGGCGCCAATTTTCGATCAGATCTGCTCTCCAGGTTCTCGCCTGGAAACCCTAGGTTTTTGGGCTGGGTCTGGAGTTGTGGGTTAATGGGCCCTTTTGGGCCTATAGGCTTATTTGTCATCCTTTCTTCCCTTTTGGTTTGGGCCTGGTATGGACTGTTAGGAGGCTGCTTGGTCTTTTTCCTGCTTTCAATAAATACCCTCACCTTGATCTTCCCTCAATTGTAGTTGTTTGCTAGTTGATGAGTGGCGATGTACACCAAGATGGTCTTAGGCGTCAAAGCTTGTTAAGTAAGTGGCTCTGTTTTAGGGTTGGTTAGGTGTAAGAGTTTTTTTACATTCTGTTTTTTACTTCTTATTTTGTTTTGTTTACTTTTGGTAGCTCTGCTTTATGTAGTTTGATATGTGCACCGAGTTGTAATATGAGGAATTTTCGAGTTCCTCTAGCTTGACCTTGTAAGATCATTTTATTAATGAACCTGATTTTGTTCCCCTAAAAAAAAAACAGAGAGAGACCTTCATAAATATAACCTCAATCTAAAGAGATAAAGGAGCATGCATGTAAGGTACGTGGAAAAATATAATCATAGTGAATGCTATGTGTTGATATTTACATTTTGCAATCACCATTTTGGCGTTGTGTATGTAGCCAAGATATGCAATAGTGAATGCATACGTGAGTACACAAACTAGAAAAATTCACACACACACACATATATTGAAGAAGGAATTGATAGCATTAGATCAACAGCCAAAAAGCTAAAGTCTACAAAACACTTACATAAGAATCCCGGCGAAGCCCTGATAACTTATCTAAGCTATTGCAAACTAATACAATCTTTGGGACTCTCACAATTAAGCAAGCTCAATACAAGTTTGTTTTGAGCTCGCTATAGTAGCGAGCTTATAATCAAAGACCAACTCCGTGTCTTCTAAGGAAAAATCATTGACTAGACCTATTGGCCAGGCGCGCAATTGTGATATCGACAGAAATCCACTTCCTACTAAACAAATAGGAGCAACTCCTTGTTTATAAGCCGCTTGAAAAGCACCAATCTTATTCCAGAAATTACCAACTCTCGTAGCAGTCTTGATCCGAAAGTGATTGGTCATAGACCACATATCGACCCAACTGCCCAAGAAAGTCCACCTCTTAGGCTAGACCCACCTTCACCACTAAGTGAAGGTGTGAAGACATCCTCCTTGACAGCCCAATGAGCAGGCCCAAACAACCCAAACTTAGGGGTCAAGCCCACATGCCCAAGCCCAAGTCAAAGCAAAACTAGCAAAAGCCCATAGTCTCCTCTACCACTCCGTCTCCACCGCAGGCATGATTTCCGGCTGGCTTCCTTTCCATAGCATCAATTGCCGAGAATCCTCTATTGTCAAGCGCCGAAAGACCCCTCAAAGGACTGACTCCTACGACTCCTCTCCAGATCTAATCAATCCCTCAGATCACCTCCGCAACCTCTCGACATGATCAGAAATGTTGTAGCCACACCTCGAACCAACAGCCTCCTGCCCTCGACTGCAACCAGGCTCTAATCGAAGAGAAGGACGATCCTTCGAAGAGAAGAGGAGAGCTCGACATTCGGTGTCGCTAGACTCTGCCGACCACCGCTGCCGTTTGATCTCAAAACCCTAAGTTTCGACTAGAAAATTGGGTTTGTTTAAAAAAAAAAAGTGCGACATTATGATTAACATATTAATTCCACACTATCTTTGAAACTCTCTTTTTAATCTGACTACTAAATAAATATATATTGAACAATGGCATTACAAGATTAAAAGTTTGAAATTGAAAAAAAAAAAAAAAAAAAAACACTTCCAACGTGCCACACGAGGTAAATCCATGAATATAAGCTAAGTTGTCAGTAAATTTGACGTTGTATTTAAAGCCAAAATTTGATGTAATATGAAACATCAGAACATCAAAGTGAACAATATAAAATGAAAATAATATTAGCGAAATATAAAGGAAATGCAATGAGAAAACTGACTTCATTTTTCCTATGTTCATCAGTATTAGGATCCAATGGAATAGGAGGGTGTCCAACAATTCGGTGTGTTTTGCCTGTGGGTGTAGAGAAGAAACGGCAATTCATGCTTTGTGGGAGTGTTCGGTGGCTCGCAAAGTTTGGATGTGTACCTTCTTGGCTGAGGTGTGCAAAGTTTGGAAAGAAAGAAATTTTCTTGATTTATTCATGCATGTTCTTACAGTAGCACGAGATACTGACCTTGAATGTTTTGGGGTGGTGGCATGGCAATTATGGCATGAAAGAAATAATGTAGTGCATGGGAAACAACCTCTGGATGCAGCGGCCTTGATTGAGAAAGTGGGGTGTTGGTGAGATGTTTATAACTTTATATATAAGAGCCTGTGATAAAGAGGGGAGTCGGGACAAACCGTTACATCATGGTGGGTCTTCACATGGGCAACAGGAGCGTTCATGGAGGTGTCCACGGCCGGGAACAACTAAACTAAATATTGATGGTGCACTGAAGATTGACCAGGGTGTATTTGGAACCGGCGCAATTTGCAGAGATGAGGATGATTTCTAAGCCCGCATACATGTGAGTTTTTAGCCTCAATCAATGGTTACATTTTTGTTTTCAAGCGGGGTTTTCACACCTAGAGATTGAAGGTGATGCCTATAACATCTTCACGGCTCTTAACTCATCACAAGAGGATTTCAGTCCGCATGGAGCATTAGTAGATGAAGCAAAGATACTTCTGAGTCACTTTCAGTCTTGTAGCTGGGGTTATGTACCCAGAGAGTGTAATAAGGCTGCCCATTGTGTGGCAAGAGCTGGCCTTTCTATGTCTTTCCCTACTTACTGGTGGAGAATGATTCCAGATTGGTTAAGTGCAGTTCTAGTTAATGATCTAAATCATTGAGTCTTTGAAATGGAGTGTGGTACTCTTCCCTATGCTTTGTTGTAGGGTTTAGTGAGGCTACTAGATACTCCTTGATATAGTTATTTTTTAATAATGAATGAATTCCCATTGATAAAAAAAAAATCACATAAATCAATCGGAGTGTGACAGTTTTAGCATAAGCATGAAGTCAATGTGTTTTTTAATGTCTCTTTAGACAATTTGAAATGAAAGGAACAAGATTTTCAGGAATGAAGATGCATTTAACCTCTCGTTGTAATACAGATTGAACATGAGAAAATGGATGAGCTAGCTGATGCGATTACATTATTTTACTTTTCTTAAAGAAAGAACTAACCAATATTTTGTGAATTTGTTTCCTGAATATTTGTTTTTTTTTTTTTGGCAATAATTGGAACTGTTTGTAATGTTTTCTAAAATTTTCAAAACAAAAATAACCTAAATTGAAAAGAAAAAAAAATTTACTTAGAGCAAGTTCACCCGTTGGGTCACCAGGTCACCCACTATTCACTACTTTTTAGTGTTAATTTCACCCTCTGGGTCACTGGCACAGTGTATTTCATGCCCTGAGTCATGGACACAGTGTATTTCGTGATCTAGAGAATGAAAATATACACTAAAAAGTAGTGAATAGTAGGTAACATGGTAACTCAATGAGTGAACTTGCTCTTAAAATTACCAACCGACCGGGAAGCCAAGCAATCCAAGCATAAAGCATGGATGATGGATCCCACACAGTAAAGCAACGCAGTTTAAAGGGCCTTGAATTAAAAGAAAAAGAAAAAAAGAGACAAAGTCAACGTCAAAGCTGTCCTCACTCTCTTTTTAATTAGTTAGCCAGAGAGCCACGTAGCCAAAGTCATTCGCGAATCCAGATGGCGGAGAAAAATGGCGGAGGAGATCCACCAGCTGAGGAGGCAGAGGAGGAAGAGGAGAACCACGGTGGCGCTGACGGCGGTGCTTCACCGCAGAAAGAAACAGACGACGACGGCGAGAAGAAGAAGAAGAAGCATTCAGATCCGGAGCTGCTGATGTGCTTGCTCCAACCTTGTCCCGCAGACTCCGATCCCGAATACATCGGCATTCGTCGCCTTCTTCTCTCTCGCAAGTCTCAGTCCTCCATTCTTCGCCGCCTAGTAAGCTTGTCCATCTCAATCCCCAACGTTTTCATTCGTTTTCGCTGCGAATTGAGTCTTACAGTTGTTGTTGTTGTTCGCTTTTGAAAGGATTGGAGATGCAATGGTAAGGGCTACGTGGCGTTCCGGAATTACATTCGGAGGCCGAGGAATTGGGAGAAGGATAGTCTGCGGACTCCGAGCCTCCAGACGACTCCGGGAAACAGGTAGTCCTCCAATCAAAGTTCATATCTCAAGCTTTTGCTGGTTGATCCACGTTTTCGATTAGTCAGTGCTTTGAATTGTTAAATTCGTATGCTGACATCAGGCTGCTTGATGCATCAGTGGGCGATGGATTCAACCTCCGAGTCCACTCTCACTTTTGTGTGACGTCGAGAGCTGGACTCCTGGCAGGGTATGTGCAATGCAGCCTCGATTTCGGTTTTCAAGTTTCTTTAATCTTTGTAAATCGCTTGAATGTGGAGATTCGGTGTTTTTGATTCCCCGGATGAAATGAGAGAACTAGTAATGCAAGTTTGAAGTTTACTTTGTTAACTGTTTTGCTTGTTGCAGGATGGTAGTCAACCTTCATCTCGTAGAAGTTTTGGCTCGAGTACTAGTGATAATGACCGCTTGCGTCGACAGGGTGAACAACCTGCATACTCTTTTGTAGGAATGCATTGCATCTTTGATCAGTGCAGAGCCTCGGGTAATCTTTTGTGTTAAGAAGATAAGTGAAGATGTATTTTATTTTTCCAAAGGAAGAACCTCATTAGTTGCTCTGCACAGTTACTGTTTTGAAGTTTGGGCACATGAGCTCAGATCTGCTTGCGTATGGAGCATCAGATGGAACCTTGACAGTATGCACTGTCTCTGATCCTCCTTCAATTCTCAAGCATCTGAATGGTCACTCCAAAGATGTTACAGGTTGGATTGACTGGTATTGTTACCATTATTTTTTCTCTTGCTTTTGCATTGATATATCTGTTTCTAAGTTTTATATTGGTATGGCCAAAAATTTAGTTGTGATATTCAATGAGATATGCATAAGAAATTAGGCCTTAGCAGTTTGCTACAAGTGAACACTCTAGAATGGCTACGATTTTTTTCTTCTTCGCATTTTTGGCTAAACCAATCAACTTGTGGCAGTAAATTAATAGGTCAACTGAAAACATTACAAGTGTCCACAGTGCTTCAAATGATTAAACATTAAGTCCATTATTCTGTAGTGGATACATATTTCTTTGGTAAGATTTTGTTTCCTGCATCATCTCCACTTGGTTATGGGACCAACGCTATTTTCCCGGTAGATTCTAGATAATCCCTGAGTTTATCAATTGGGATTCTGAGTGGCATTGCAACCTATAATGATGAGAAATGATTCCTTATTCTAGTATAAATTTAGAAGTGTAATTATGTTAGAGGATGCATTAATTGAAGTTTTAATCTTTCCATTTTTCCTTGCATAGGTCTTTGTTCTAAACACCATGTCTTGTTTATTTTCAGACTTTGATTTCTCGTCAAACAATCAGTACATTGCATCCTCATCGGTGGATAAAACTGTGAGAGTATGGGAGATTTCAAAAGGCTTATGCATAAGAGTAATATATGGAGTTTCTCCACAACTGTGTATTCGTTTTCACCCTGTAAGTGTACACGGACATTAAGAATATTTAGCCCTTCCGAACAGCTTCAATCCTTTTCTATGATTAATAACTTATTAAGTATACATGCTTAAGTGTTTTGTGTTTCATCATCATTTATGCAATTTTTTTATTTAGCCTAAGTTATTAATTATTATTATTATTTTTTTCCCCATTAGACTTGAATCCACCATGTTTTCAATCAAGTGCAATTTTTAGTATTTACAATCAGCTAATAATGCCTTTTCCCCTTGACTTTCATTGGATGATTATAATGGAGTTTGTTCACCATTTTTTTATGTACATTTTAATCATGATGTGCCATACTGCAATTTTAAGGTCTATTTTTTGCTTTATCTCCCTAATGCAGGTAAATAACAACTTCCTTTCAGTTGGCAATGCAGACAAAGAAATTACGGTAAGGGTTGCATACCTATGCTTGTTGTTTCTTCAGAAAGCAAAACATGAGATTTTTGGTTTAAAACATGATGTCACGAATATCTACTGGGTCTTCCTGATTTTGTATGGCCTCATATTTTCTTCGATATTGCAGCTCATACTTTAATTTTTAATACTATTTTTATGGACTTAGGTATAGCTGCTTTATGACCTTTTTTTTTTAATGGACTAGAAAATTTTTAATATTGGAGTTTCTGTATGTGTATGCTGACAGCCTGAAACACCTTTTCTACTTGTGCTTCAAACAAAGGAACTTTTACTATGAGGTAAAAAGGATGAGATCGATATAGTTATGCTATCTTATTTCCTGAGTAACGCTCTGGAGGGAAGCAGTTAGCTTGTTATTATGAAGCTAACTACCCCTTTAGGCCCACTACAGAGTGCTACCACATCCAAACTTTTTGATTTTGTTTCGAACATACTTGTAATAATCAAGCAAATCTAAAATCAGTAAGTCATCTGGTTACTACCATAATATTTTCAATGTTCTTTTTTTTTTCTTTCAAAAGAATTATAATTGTTTAATCATAGTTAGATGATTAAATGTTTTCACTTTTGCTCGATTGTTTGAAAGGATAACCTAAAACATGAATGGAATTGGCACGATCAAGAGTACCTAGAGATTGTTTTTGGAAACTACAAGTAATATAGTTATGAACTTATGAGAACTACATAGATGTTTTTCAAGTACAAAAAAAAAAAAATATATATATATATAGGGTTATTATCACAAATAGTACCTGAACTTATCCTCTATTTTATCGATGGTACCTGAACTTCAATTTTGATCACAACTAGTACCTAAACTTTTCGATTTCATTTTAAATGGTACCTAAGGCCACATTCGATCACTATTCCGGCCAAATAAGCCAAATCTAAAAAAACAAAAAATAAAAAAACAAGTTCAAGGCAAGTCTATTACCAAAAAATCATCACTAGATATGATCGCAACCCTCGAAATCATAAAAAACCATCACTATGATCGCCTCTCATGCCGTTTTTAGTCGGAATAGTGATCGGAGGTGGCTCTAGGTACCATTTAAAATGAAATCGAAAAGTTCGGGTACTGGTGTGATCAAAATTGAAGTTCAGGTACCATCGATAAGATTAAGGTATAGTTCATGTACCATTTGTGATAATAAACCTCTATATATATATATATATATTCTGTTAGTCATCTGACCTTAATCGATCAAAATTCTTAACATTATGATGTTGTGGTGGTATTATATGTATTGTTATTAACTTATTATCCAGGATCTCAAACTAATATGGAACTGGATTTGTAATGCTTTAAACTACGGAGTTTATTGATGTTGATTGACCGAATACAATCTCATGTATTGGTATGCAATGCAATACAATCATAGTTGGCATTGCATTCAAAAGCCTTAACAAAAAAAATGATATGGCTGTCTTGATTTTCTATTTTTCATTTTTCTTAATCTGAAGCATATGAAAACTCAATTTTTCATTTCCCTATAGTGTTGGTCTTTCCTGGATACATGTAATTTAATAGATTAGATTTGATTGGTGGTATTTCTGCATTGATATATCAGGTTTTCAATTTCAGTACTGGGAGGACCATTCATAAAACATCATTTGACAGTCAAGTTACTGCTATGGACCATGCTCACACTGGACAGATCATTTTCTGTGGAGATGGGACGGTGTGTTATTGCCTATATTCATTTGCAGTTTTTTTTTTTTGATGAACTTGCATAACTTTTACTGATGTAGTCTATTGGATAATTTGTTGCAGGGGTGTATATATTCTGTCAGTATGAATTCTCACACAGGAGTATTATCCCGCTCTCATCGGCATCGAAGTAGCAGCAGGCAGAAATCTCCAGTCACAACTGTGGAGTACCGAAGTTTTTCTCTGTTGGCTCGGGGTCCTGTTTTGCTGACATGTACTCAAGATGGAAGTTTGTCTTTCTTCAGGTTTGGTCGCAGAACTCGACATTTTTTTTAAGAGTTATTTTACTTCCATTGTTTTTTTATTTTTTTATTTTTTAAATACTGACAAGATGATTGGTTTGTCGTAGTGTTGCGCTGGAAATACAAGGTTATTTGACTCTTCGTTGCTCACTCAAATTAACTCCACGAATATACAATATCCGGGCTTCCTTTTGTCCTCTGCTTTCCCTTGAAAAAGGAGAATATATAGGTTTGTATATCTATCTGTGTCTAATATATAACAAAAAGCAATTTTTTTTTTCTCTGCGCGCTTTTTATGGTTCTTTCTAGATTTTGCGCCTTTTAACTGGTACCTGCGCTGTATTGTAAGTAAAAAATTTTCTTCAAGTTCTCTTTAATTTCTAAAGTGCACAGTGAATCTGTACACATCTCCCTGACTTGCAATCTCTCTTTCTTGAGGAAGGGGTGTTTGTTTTGTGACACGTTATATAACTCCCTACTTTATTGGATATAAATGCCAACTGAGCTATTGCAAAGTTGTTAGACTAACTATAAACAAGGACTTCTTCGATTACAGTTTTTATATGCGCTTTGGATGATTGCATTTAAGTGCTTATATTAATTTATCAAGCATGTGCAAGCAAAATCTGAGTTAGTAAATTAAGAGTTTAAAATTGTTTGTAACTACTAGAAATAGGTTATGTTGCAGATGTTAAATTTTCAGAGTTACATGATATGGTATACAATTGATGAACATTAGTGGCAAGATTTCAGTTAGCAATCAACTTTATTTCTCCTGACTTTGGTTATTTTGGGCAATCTTATTTTCTCCTGATTATACAACCAATTACACTTGCTGTTTCTTGCTAACATTGTCATGCTGTTATGATACCTAGTTGCCGGAAGTGAAGATTCAAATGTCTACTTCTACGACTTAACTCGGCCAAAGCATACATGTGTAAACAAGCTACAGGTTTGTCTTCTGTAGATAAAGATTGGAATGGTTTTCTGTTCTCTCATATTTGGCCCAAATGACCGAAATATGTGACTGCAGGGTCATCGATTTCCTGTTATAGGGGTTGCTTGGAACCATGGAGAGAATTTATTAGCATCATCTGATTTCTATGGTACGGTTATTTTATGGAAGAGATCAAAGGCAGATTAAAACAAACATATACAGAGATACAAGTTTCAATTCATACACGCCTTTGCAGGCTCTTTGCTTAATTCTCTCATTTTTTTGCACAAAATTTGTTCATTACTACAAAGTCCCATGTATTGATTGTTAACTGTATCAGTAAGATAAAGGAGATATAGCGACATTTGTATCATTGTTTATATCCTTTCACCAATTTATTAAATGATATCAAGTCATCAAAGTTTTGAGATAAACTTTTGTCTACAATAACTCGGAACAGTTTTGTGAACAAGATGTGCAGTTGCATCGTTTTATTGCTTTAAGTGTAAAATAGTTGATGGCAAAGAGGTTCAACAGATAATATTACTTTACAGCAACAAAGGTAAGAATCACAAAATTTTACTTGGAATTTCTTCATGTAGGTTTAAATTGTTTTAGCAAATTACCCATGTAGCCACTTAATAATTTTATTATTTGGAGAATGAGAGTGATTAACAACAGGAGCATTGTTAGAGTAAGCAAGGGCCATATTAGCAGCAGCAAAGGCCACTTGCATGGTCTCTTTATGAACATTTCTAAGGATTAGATTGTTTCTAAAAAGCCAAATATGATAACAAATAAAAAGGGCCTTAGAGAATAAGTCAGTTGAAGGAGAAAGAGTTATGAGAAGCAATATTCAATTTAGGAAATAGTGATGCCAGTCAGAAGGATTAAAATGCCAATTAGGTAAACGCTAAATGTCTCTAGAAAAGATGATTGATAGATTCTAAATCAGTAAAACAAAAAGACAAGGTAACAATAACATTAATTAAATGAAGGAAGGGCTCTGGTGTATAGAGAGGACATCACCGTTTAAGAAGTAACCATAGAAATGATGGAACCTACTATAATCCATTTTTATTTATTACTTTTTTATTTACTATGTGTAAGAGTGATCAATATAGATATTTGTGAAGATAACTGACTTGTTTTGAAAAGCCTTATATTGAGTATAGGGTTGCAGAGCCAGACCCAAAAACGAAAAGAACATAGGGTTGCAGGGTAAACGTACATGTCATTTCTTTTAATTTTGAAATCTGAGCAGCAAATTGCTTTTCCGTAATTCTAATTTTACTGAAATATTGGATAATTGAATGGATTCTAAGTTCTGTTATTAGCTGCAAGATGAGCTTTTATTTGAATAAAGGTCTCTTTCGCTCGAAGTCTTTATGGTTGGAGATTTAATTGTAACATGTTTTGTTATTTCGAGATAAAGAAAAAAGAAAAAAAAGTCTACATAGAAATAAAAGACAGCGCTTCACCGTCTTTGAATTTAAAATGGAATCCAACTTTCTGCTTGGATGGTCTCAAAATTACTATTTGTAACATAGACTGCAATTAAAGAAGAAGCCTTACGTGATATCTAAGCTCTTTGAAGTAGCTAGATAGGAATCTGGTAAGACTTGACAATTCCAGTCAACCGGAAAACCCATGTCTTTTATAACATTTGAAGGGTACTTGGTAACGAAGAGAGTGTGGATGCTTGGGGAGGAACTCTTGAGATCGCGTGTGTATATAAAGATGATGAAAGAATATGCTGATTACCATAATATATACACTTATTTCACTCAGGTGCTGAGTTGTGTGTTAGCATCATTCCCTACCTGCATTGGAGAGCAAACAAGAAAGGAGCCACCGGCCTGATGTGAAATTTCAACCTAACAAAAGTTTGCACGTTAGCAAATAGTTCAATACCATAGGTATTCTTGTTTCAGCTACAATTTTTTTTTTTTTTTTCAATTTCCAAGAACAGTTCGTCTATTGAAATTTCGTTATATCTTCTGGAGTTAATAAGTAGTTGTAAGTTGGTACTAATCATAGTCAATTTTTCCCTTTTGAAGCAACTGGATACCATTCATAAAATATAACCTGGCAACAATTGAGATTTGCAAGAAAAAGTTTGATCAGATTAAAAACTAAAAATGATCCTGCACTAGTTTTTGTTCCATCTGTTCCAAGATATTAAAGAGAGTCAAGTGACTCAAACCAATGACACACAATATATTCACTTGTAACTTTAAATTTTCAAGTGGGGGTTCCTTTTAGTTAGATTGTCAAAGCATAATGTTTACCAATTAAGAAATATACAGACTCACTATACAAATACAATTAAGTTCTTACCATGTGACTTCAAACTTAAATGCCTAGTCTCTTGCCAATTCCCGCACAAAATTTTCCCCATAGTATCCTGTCCTCAATTATATGGTTTAAAAGGGGACAATGTAGTGAAAATAGTGAGCTAACAATATCCATTTTGAATATGTTCCTACTGCTATTCTATTCGGTGGAAACCTAGCATGACTACGGTTTGATAAACTCTTATATCATAAGGATCCTAGCCCCAAATCCATCCAACTATGAATTTTACAAACTCTTATTCATGATGAAATTGGTTTGCACCATCCTTTTGCAGTGGTACTTGACTGGGCTTTCTGCCTGCATAACTAATTGTCATCTCAGAGAAGCAACCTCCATGCATGTTGCTTTCTAGAAGGTGGAAATTGGTGCACCTTTTTTTCCAGCTGCACTGAATCTTCTTGCTGTCAAAAGGAGAAAGTTTTCCAACCCATCCATGGAGTGTTGTCGATCATCTGCCTTGTGCTACGTACCCTAATGGTTTTCCAGGATATATATATATATATATATATATATATATATATATATATAGTAATGTATAGACTGGTTGCACTAACCAGAAGATTCTGAGGTTTTTCACAAACAGTTCGAAAGACTATCGAAATAAGCTGCTCCCATAATAGTCATGCTTGATTTCCGAGAAAGGATGGGTTTTTATCAACATAGTAGGAAAGCTAAAAGTCAGAATGAGTAACAGACAGATCTTTGTCGAGGTTGATGACTGCATGGAGATATCATCCTTTTGTTTTTCTCCTTCCAAGTTATAGAATCGCTGAACAATCTATTAACATATCCGTTGTAGTCTAGTTGGTCAGGATACTCGGCTCTCACCCGAGAGACCCGGGTTCAAGTCCCGGCAACGGAACTTTTTTCCATTACACAGTCTACACTTTTTTCAGTGCCGTGTTGGTTCATTTTTTTCCTTCTTGCTCCCAAAAAAGAAATATTTATTTTCTGGTTTTTTTTTTGTTACAATGGATAACCTAAAAACCAGAAGATTGGTTTAACTACAACGAGAACCTCCTCATACTTCCTTTTCTCTCTCTTTCTGTCCCTAGAACAGGATGGGCAGGCATCCACTCAACGCCCATAAAAACCAACTGGAAAGAGTTGAGGGGATTTATTCAAAATTAGCACCTCGTTAACCATTGAACTACAGGCCGCTAAACAATCTTAAGAATCATTGTTGGCACGCCACAACTAAAAAGATTAGACAGATAATTTCTGCAACCAACTGCAACTGTGTCTAAATCACTTGACACTACATCTGGGAGAACAGAACACAAACAATATATACCAAAGTGGAACAGACATTTATGAAACGTCGATATCTATTGCTACACCGGTAGAGCTAATAAATACTTTGGGAATATTCACAACCCTAGGAGGGGGAATAGAGGAAAAAAGGAAAATCTACATACATAATTACGCACAGCCAAACATCCTTGAAGGTACCAGGGAGTTGTCTCAAACCAAATAGACAGCATAAATTTTTTTTTTTTTTTGATCTTTTTCATATTGGTTTTCTGTCTTCTCACTGACTCACAAATACACCATTTGTGAAGCCGTTATGCCTCTGTGTTGCACAAGCCCGAGAGAACCTCTGATTCCTCCATTGTAACTCTAACTCGTCAACTTTTATTTACATTATCACCTCCGGCGACGTTTTGTCTCCACCTGAAACGCATTATGAATGTTAGTCTAGTAATACTGGTAAGCAAGGAAGGTAAGTTAATATTCAAAACATATATATAAACCAGCAACTGATTTGCTACTATATTCTGACCTTGTTTACAAGAGATGTTTAAGGTGCACAACATGTCAATGATAAATACCATTTCAATATTTTTCAAAATAATAGTTAACTGCATTAATATCTATATTTCTATGAAAAGTATTATGTGCTCTCAATGTACATAACAGAGTAATCTGATTTGTATAAAGTAGCATATATTAAGATGCAACTTTACAACCATAAATTATATGCAAACACATCCAACTATTTTATCTTGGCATTACATTTTCTCATTGACTATGCTATAATATCTATTAAGCATGGTGCACAAAATGCGATTGTTGTGGCAGTGTATAATGAGCTCTTCATATAAATTTTTAATCTCCTGTTTTTGTTTTTTGGGGGAATTAAAAATGCTGATTTTCAAAACTGAAAGTATATATGCTTCACAAAAGCCTTTCTTGAAATCACTCAGTACAATGAGGAGCAAACAGAATATCACAGAAGTTAATAATTTTAATTGCTAGATAGATAAGAAGATCCAAAGTTCTAGAAATGCAATGACGAACCTAGATCAATTCATCTAGCACTTAATTTAAAAGTATACCTTTGTATCCAACTGTCTGGAGACAGTATGCGAATTCTCCAACTTCTTTTGTCCCTCGGGAGAACAACCTTCGCAAAAAAAGTGGTCAAGTCTTTCAGCTTCCTCTGCACTCATGTCTATACAAGCAGGATGAAACCTGAATCAAATATAGTAAAGTAGTTGCATTGGTAATGTGGTACTGGAATGAAGGAAAAATTACACGTGAAAATAAATAAATGCATATCTGTTAAGAAAAGCATATATATTCAATCATTCCTCCAGTAATCTTCTTTTACTATCTATCAATTCATCACCATAAACACACACTTAGCAAGAAATCTTCTGTTCAATCAATGTCAGCAAAGGGAATTTCACACAAAACAGACATCACATAAAGACCAAAGCTGTAGAAGGGGAAAGCATAAGGCCATGCGTTTTGGCTACTGCCCCTCAAGGCATATGCCCTGCAGCAGGGATACATATGATTTTTTAGGCACAAATTAAAAACAAAGTGAACAAGTACTAATTGTGTGACTGCAAAGCACAGCGTTTTAATCTACTGCTGTACCCCCCCCCCCCCCCCCCCTCTAAAATAAAGGCGCATAAGTCCTAACAATGGAAGCAGACCAAACTTTCACTCCACCAGCTTCTATGAACTAGATACTTGGGTATCTTATAGGCTTATAGCCTTACAGGTCTCCTTAATGAGAACATACTATCTCCAACCACCTTTTGTCCAAGCTTACTTAAAATTAGTTCAAATTTGAAGTTTACCTCTGACATCTAAGATGATCATGCAAACTAACTCATTCAGGCTTCTGAATTTATTCCTATCATGATTTCTCAGAAGAATGCCACTGCTGTACAATTTACTACATCATCTATGAACCATATCCTCTCATAAAATAACTTTATCATCAACAAACACTCAGATGTCTATAACTATGCCTTTCCACTACTCAAAAATCATTCACAACGTAAATGGACTACATTTGCATTCCAAGTTCATTGGCATGCATAAAACCCTTGGTTAAAAAAAAAAAAAAACGCTGTAATTCTTATGTACAAAATGTAATAATTAATGATGTATATAGATCATGCACAAATTGGCTGGACGAAAAAATATATATATGAGCAAGACATCTTTCAGCAGTTCCGGACTTACGGGGATATTCTAATGCAACTACATTACGTGAAAAAACCATTGAAAATTTGAAATAAAAAAGAAGGAAAACGTTTAAATAATAGAAACAACAGTGAACTTGGAAAGAAGTTGGTTCCTCAATATTTGACTTCTCTCTTTTCAAGCAAAACAAAAATGTGAAAGTTAAAACCTGACACCCATTCCAATACCATTTCCTTCAGCAAAACTGTTTAATACCGTGCTATAACAGAAACTAACTATAAGAAAAAAGCTTGTGAAGGTGCCAGACATATCCGGCTTAAACAGTCAGAATGCATCTGTGGACAATGCATAAAACGAGTGAAGTCCTAATTTTAGCGAAACAGCAATTGCAACGAGCAAAATTTCATTAAGCAAAAATCTATCTAAAGCTTATACAAAATATTCACGAGAAAAACTTTCCAACCTTACGATAAAATTTTGAATCCACCATATCTTGAGGCAGAACATGAGTAACTTTAGCAAATCCGACTTACCAATCACTACAACCTTCACACTGAACCATGAGGTCATCAGGGTTGTAAGGCATCTCACACTTGCAGTACCTACCACATAACAATAAAAACTGTGTTTAACAAGAACAACTCAATAGAACACAAATAAGAACTAGGATTAATATCATTGATCCCAAACTCCAATCACTTGGTGCAAAAACGACATTTGTGGGGGAAGGATGCAACAAAAGAAATTGTGTGAGTTAAACAGCAAGACACAAATACTTTATAGCTATAATAACAACAAGCTGAAATATATAAAACAAAAGGTATGGTAACAAAAGCAAACGAAATCTTGAAATTTTAAGTTCCATAAACAGATAAAAATCATTTTCAAACATTAAAAGCAAGCCAAAAATCCTTACTTTCGCATTCAATGTCATCTAATTCCAATACACTACTACCCGAATCGCATAGATTAAAGAAGAACAACTGAGTATGAGTATAAGTATGCAGCAACAATTCCATTGCCAATTTGATTCCAAAATATAAAAGCAAAAAAAAAAAAACAAATAGAGAAATGGTGAACATCACATACACGGCGACTCGGTCAGGATTGAAGGAACCAGTAGTGGAATTATACTCGAAACGACAAAAGAAGTCGTCGTTTCCAACGGCGTCGAGCTTGCTATACCCCCTGAACGTGTGCACCGTACACTTGCCCTCTATGGTGTCGGCGCTCTGCACGTCGTGGTGGTCGGAGAGAAAAACCTCCTTGGATCCATGGAACTGTCTCCGGCCGCCGATCGACTCCTCCGGCCGGTAGTACCACCGCACGTGCACCTTGACGTTGGCTCCGCGGCTGTCCGCCTCGATCCGCTCGATCTTCGCCACGTAGGACGGCTTCCCCGGCTCCGACGGCCGCATCAGAACGCAGTCGCCGGCTGCGAAAAAAACACAAAGAAAACCGAATTTACATTTCATTCGAATTCGAATTTGAATTTGAGGTGAGAAATCGAGGAGGGTGGGTACCTCTGACGGTCTTGTTGATGGGTTTGACAGTGTAGGAGTTGAGGGTTTGTCTCGGAGCTTTTGGTTTCGCCATCGAAAATTACAGGCTCATGACCCAGAAACCCAAAAACCCAAAATTGGAAGATTGAAGATTGAAGATTGAAAACCCAAAAACCCAGAAAAAATCAAAAATAAAGGATTTTTGTAAAAGTTAAATTCCAAACTAAGGACGGCGTGAAAATGTGTTGAGGTTTTGGTTGTTAAAGTGATTGGCTGGGGCGGAGGGGCAGTTTATGCTTTAGAGTGGACGCGCGCGTACTGGATCATCGTCTCCTCTTTATTTTTTGTTGACTTTTCGGGAGGAAGTTTTGAGTTCACTCTCGGAGAAGGTACTAGAGGAGCCTAGACAGTTGGGGACCGGTCCTAGGAAGGCATCGATACTTGAACTAGCTTTCCTGCCTCGTGATATGTGCGGTCGAATCGCTGCAAATGAACTGTAGTACTGTGATCGACTGAACCGAGTTGAACCAGTTTGGACTGAAATTTTATTTGGTTCGATAACTATATTAATTGATATTTTTAGAGTGGATAAACTAATTTTTGGGTTCTTGACCGAAAGCATCAAAATAGATTAAATTTATCTCACGTACCCCAACAACAAATTTTTGTTCCCACTAATCCAATTTAAATTAAAATGACAATTTTACCCTCAATTTAATTAATATATTACATCATGCCACTATCTCTCATCCTGTACACAAGTACACCGACCTCTCTCGCTCTTTCTGCCACTGCCTCTCTCTCTCTCTCTCTCTCTGGGCCATGGCGGCTCCGAATTCAGAAGCCCACCACCCCCGGACCTTCACTGAGCGCCGACCCCGATTGGATCAGAAGACGATCCCAACTTTGCTGCGTTCAGAGCTCATCGGCGGAAGCATGGCGACCAGATCTTCCAGTAGGAACTCGAACTCTCCTCCAGAAAGCTCCGAATCTGGACCTTTCGTTGATTCTTTGTCGGAGACGAAGACGTAGCTCCTGAAGACCGGTTCCCTCTCCAATTTTTTTTTCCCGTCTGAGATCAACCGCTTCTTCCTTTTTCTTTTTTTTTTGGACAACGTTCTCTGTTTTTTTTTTTTAATAGATAACATGGGGCAGAAGGATAACATGGGGCAAAACGCCCATAATCAAAGAAAAAAAAAATGTTAGACGTCTATTGGGAGGCAATAGACGTCTATTGGAGGGTAATAGACGTTTTGAATTGATGTAATCTTTTTTTTTTTTTTCTTTAATCAAAGTTTTGTTTGTCTAAATTTAAGAAGATTAGTTCTCAATCCGGTGACCGAAAGTTCTATTGGGGGGCAATATACATCTATTAGAGGGCAATAGACGTCTATTGCTCCTCTATTAGGGGGGACATAAATGTCTATTGGGAGTAACAAACCTTTCCGGTGAGGTTTTCATAAAAGTCCGGTGGGCGGCGGCCGGTGACAGAAATCCGGCAACCGGTGACCTGAATCCAGCAAAAGTTGGCTGGATTCCGGCGGTCAGCGGCTAGGCTCCGGCGAAGTCCCCTATAGTTTCTCTCTCTTCCATTTTCTCTCTCTCTCTCTCTCTCTCTCTCTCTCTCTCTAAGTAACAAAGGTGAGGGTAAAATGGTATTAAAAAAAATAAAAACAAAAAAAAAATCTTAATGGGGTATTAGGGAATACCTCCTTAAAGTGTTTTGGGTAAGAGGGAATTAAAAAAACTTACTGGGGTAAGTGGGAAAAAAATCTCTAGAAATGGGGTAAATGGACAAAAACCCCTAACTATTTTTATGATAAAAAAAAAAATCAAGACAAAAAAGTCACAAAAATAAAAGTTAATTTGATTTAGACAAATAATGAATTTACGGATTAGGTAGATATTAACTAAGAAATATATTAAATCTCAACTCATTGCGTAATTGGAGACGAGTCTTAACTACTATGGCCAAGTGTTTTACTTGTTATATATATAGGGGGTGTTTTGCTACGTGGTAACGTGGGATTGGATGGGATTGGACATCCTTATAATCTAGTGTAAAAGAAGCTATTCCGTGTTTGGCAACAACAGGAAGTCTACTAAATGAGATTCTGGAGTCTCAAAAACTTATAAACACCTCCATAGTGACGCCAAAAACCATAGGATTATGACAGCCAATATCTCATTCTTCCATAGTGATGCTGGTCTCCTTCCATCTCTTTTGCTGGTTCAAGTCCTGTCTTTTCCCCTGCTTTTCCTCTTGCCTTGATTATTTTTCACTCTCCCTTTCAACCCCTCTACGCTCTCAATTCAACATTGACTGCCAGCCAAACACAGAGAGTGAAGAAAGCACTGAACTTTGATTCATTTGCGATGAGTTGTTGAGTTTTGGGACATTTGGGAAAGACATAATTGGTATTTGGCTGTTGGCTGTAAGAATTGAAGAGTTTGAGACAGATCCAATTCAGTTCTAAATCTAGGAGAGGATTTTGCAGGAATTTGGGTTTATTGATTTGCTTGCTTTTGCTTCATTTATGAGATTCAAAATTTTGTGTGTGCGCTATGAATTGCAAGGATTGTGCATATATAAGCATAGATTTGCTGTAGCTCTATATAGAATTTCTTGATTGCTTTTCCATTTTGTTTTCTTATGTTATTCTTCTTGGAATTTCATATCCAGATCTAGCTCCAATCATTCACCATTTCGCCAATCAAATCGTTTTATGCCGAATATCATCCAACACCAAGTAATTGCTTAGTATACCACCTGTTTGGTAAACAAAATACTTGGATTGATTCTAGAAACCAACTAAAGTCAGTTCAATTTCAGCATCGACCCAAAATAGTTGTTGAGTATACCGAAACTACCCCTACTTTATAACATTAAGATTTTCTCTATTGTATATAAGTCGACCTAATTGGTATGCAAAATCAAAATTTAATTATATTTTATTATTCTCATTTTTTTTTTTTTAAGTTTTGTTTATGTTGTCTTTTTTATCGATAGGTATGGAATGCTCAGTTGCTCACGTAGTCCTTGTTACTAGTAAGGAAGGCAAACAAAGGTAGATATATACCGACTAATTACCCTTTCACGCTCAAGTCAGTCACAAGTAGATTTGCATCGTAATGTTAGAGCATATAATCTTTTTACCCAAATGGCCAAATACTGATATGAGGCAAGTACTTGTAAGAATTTTCTTTGAGGGTTTTATGGTCTTTACCCAATATGAATTTATAAGATTAGGACATGTCACTACGATGTAGAGAATATTTTCTTCAATAGTTAAAATGTGACGCAAACGTACTTTGACATCTCTATTGGATAAGAAAAGCATATTTTCAACATGGGGTGGAAATAGTCGGTTTGAGCTGTCAGCTGGGAAGGGTTGATATTGGCATCCATGACAATGGGCTCGGTACCCCAAGAAGGACCACCAAGCGGTGAGACATTGGATTAGGCCTGGCTGATTTTTCAGGTTTGAGATTCAGTATCTTGGGTGATATTGCGGGTTTGCCCGTTACAAACATAAAATTTATTTTTAAAAAAAAAAAATTAAAAAATTAAAAAATTTACAACAATAAGATTTTAACATTAGACCACTTTATTCAAAATGTCTTACCAAATCCACCAATGCAATTCCATTAATGTTGATAAAGTAGTGAAGTAAAACATTATATCTGTTTTAGAGAAACGAGAATTGAGAGAAAATCGCTGTGTATTCTCATTGATAATAAGAGCCTCTTTATATAGAGGATTACAATGCATAGAATCCGAATCATACAAGGAAAGATAATCATACACTGAATAGGAATATCTAGATTCTTCTAATTTAACCCTATTACCACTAGGTCAAGTAACATAGGGTTTGGGTCAGACACATAAATAGAGATTTATTTGAACACTCCCCCTTGTGTCGCTCAAACGTGGTGCTTCTCTCGTTGCTTGGCTAAAAACCTTGCCGAGTAACAAAAACTCAGTGGGACAAAAATAACCTCGGTCGAAGAGGAAAAAGAGCACAACACACCCTTCACGTTTCGAGACAATACATGTAGACACCTCCCCCTGATGACTACGATCATTGGAGTTCAGATAACTTCCGCAAATGATGCTACCAACATGTTTCTCGAAAGTGGAATTTAGGCAATGACTTAGTGAGCAAATCCGCCATACTGTCCTCATATCGAACCTGGTTCACTTTGATCTTGAGCAGAGTCTGTTGTTGCTGATTATCCTTGGTGTTGTCGCTTTTGATGTAGCCTTGCTTCATTTGTTCAAAACAAGCAGCATTATCCTAAATGCTCGTAGGCTCATTTGTGGAAGACTTCAAACCACAAGTGTTCAAACATGCGTAATTATGGATCCAATCCATAAACATTCACGAACTACTTCGTGAAGAGCAATAATCTCTGCATTGTTTGAAGATATAGTGACTAGAGTTTGTTCTGTAGACCTCCGAGATATCATGGTCTTTACCTATGGTGAACACTTAACCATTTTGGGAATGACCTTTGTATGGGTCAGAGAGATAACCCAATATCAGCAAAACTTTTCTAAAACACATGTCGTTTTAGGATGAGGATAATAGACGCAGGCTAGTGTTGGCGGCATTCTTGGTATGTGATGGGTCCGAATCCATCGTCTCTCTGTAGGGATAGAACAAGCCCATATCAATCGTACATCTCAAGTACTGAAAGATATCTTTTACACCAATGGAGTTGCGTTGGTGCAAAGCTATATCTAACTAACAAATTCTCTGCAAATGAGATGTTCGTTCTTGTGTATTGAGCTAAGTACAATAATGCGCCTATTGTACTCAAGTAAGGCACTTCTGCCTCTAGCATATATTCGTCATCATCCTTCAGATGAAGAGGATCCTTTTCAGGATCAAGACTACGGACAATCATGGGGGTGCTTGAAAGCTTGACATTGTCAAAATGCCTAAGCATCTATCAACACGATGCTCAAGTTCCAAACCGAGACATAATCGTGTTCTCCCAAAATCCTTCATCTCAAACTTAAATTTCAAGTATTCAGCGGTTTCCCTTAACTCTTTAAGGGCTTCTAATGAAGATCATGTCCAACATGAACCGCAATAGAATCCGAAACTTGTTATGAAAACGCGCGGGCATATCCATTCCCAATCAAGTAGTCACTTTAGTGAGCTTTTCAACCTTATTACAAACGCGCTCCGTGGTCTAGAGCCACTTGACTTGGGTAAATGAAGTCTACCATAAACTTTCATGTATATTCTGTATCTAGATCCCCATAGAGATACTTGTTGACCACATTTGTAAGCTGCATGTTGAGTTATTCGGAAACTACCAAACTGATAGGGTAGTGAAGTGCAATGACATCTATTACGAGAGAATATGTCTCATCGTAGTCGATTCCAGGGCGTTTTGTGAGAAGCCTTGCACCATAAGGCGAGATTACCATCTCTTTTTTCTCATCACTCTTTCTAACGAAGGTTTTATGTTTAGGAGGTGTTGGCATCACCGGCTCAAAAAACCTTCCTCTTCGTTAGAGAATTCAACTTAACCTGGATCACATCTTTCCATTTAGGCTAAATTTCTCTACGTTGGTATTCTTTCATCAACGAAGCGTGGTTCGATATCATCATACTCAACAAACTCATGCGCAACTACATAATCAATTATGATGAAGTTTCTATCCCACGTCTCATGTACACTAGTGTAATTTTCATAGAGCTTTATATTCTCAAGAATAGGTTCTGACGTTGAAGCGTCACCCAACGATAACCCTAACCCGGAAGATTTTCATGAGACGGATTTTGAGTCTTGATGATCAAAGGATTGGAATGTGCCAAAGTATCCTTCGAATCCACAGGCCTCCCATACATCCTAGCTGGGGCTATGGCCTATAACGTCAGAGTGCCACTCTCTTTGGCGTTGGTGCCATGCCTATCTCCTTGTAGGGTGGAGTTACGTCCTCTCATAGGGACGTCCTTCCTTGCAGGCATATTTGCAGTAAATGTGTGATCTCGTCACTTTAACAGGGATTAAGATGAGACATAGTGGGGACAGGCCACCACAATTCCTGTCGTTCCTGCTGAACATTCATGTTCTTATCTCCCACTAATGACTGGAAGACTGTCTCATCAAAGTGACAAACCGCAAATCTAGAGGTAAGGAGATCGCCTTGCAAGGGCATTAAGTGGCGGACGATTGTTGGAATCTCAAATCCAATATAGTTGCCCATTCATCTGTAAGGACCTATCATAGTATGTTGTGGCGGCGCAATTGGCACATAAATGGCACACTCAAATATGCGTAAGTAGGATACTTGTACCCAGTCACTAGCTGTAATGTAGAGGTATGTAGGTTGAGTGGCAGTGGGTCGTAGACTAATTAGCATAGCTGCATGCGATATTGCATCACCCCAAGCGGATATAAGGAGATTAGTGGGCATTACCAATGTCCGGGCTACCATCGTAGTCGTTTCCGCTGGACCATTGGGTGTGTTTATGGGAATATGATGTCCAACATCATTCCCTAATGAAATAACCATCGGAAGTCTTTGATGTAAACTCTCTAGCATAGTCAAATCCAATTGACTGAATAGGATGATTCGGGGAGGAGTGAGCCCGTTGTTGTATGATATGTGCTAGGAGTGTAGCATAAGCAGCATTACAAGTGGACAATGACACAACACATGACCAGCGTGTTTGCGTGTCAACCAACATCATGAGATATTTAAACGTCCGCAGGTTGGTTGAATCAGTCCACATAATCCCCATGGATTCTATGTTGGAATAGAATGAGTATTTTCATATCCTTTGCATAGGACAATCTCAGTCCTAATTTTCCTAAGGAACAGGCTTTGTAAAACGAGCGAGAGGCTTTAGAAGCAACCAATGAGGATTTTGGTTAGGCCTAAGCGTCTGAAACGCTATTTGAAGCAAAGTTGGTGATTGCAACATCACCTGGGGTTTCATCACCATGATGGACGCCATCCATGGCGTCATAGATAGGGACTGCTCCAGCCCTAGGCTGGTGGTGGACTGAGGCGGTGCCCTACGCAGCAGCGTTGGTCACACTTAGTCCAGGAATCAACTTTTGATTCATGCTTCGTTTCGCTCGAGAGAAAAGATGTCTATGTGAAGTCTTTTGTAGACTGATCATCATATCATGACTAAGATGAGCTATCATGTCATGACAAAGTCAATATGTGTCTAAATCCAAGAGATCTTCTCTCATAGCTTTTATTGGATTAATAGCTCAAATTGTGACATAGAGTCCACTAGAGAGACACATAAACTTCTCTAAGATACGCCTTTGTTCGCAATCATTAGTGGTATTGCAAATGGACTCATTTCCGTTCTCTACATGCTTTTTCGCATGGAATCCATTGGCTATTCATAAGGTACAATTTGCCCTAAGAGCGTAGAGAGTTTATGTGACAGTAATCAAGGTGCCATTTGGCAAGTGGAACTTGGGATCTTCCATGTCCTCGAATTAATACTGATGACCCAGCCATCGTAGTCACAAAGTCATAGGCTCAGAATCAAAATGGATTCATAATGAAAAGAACTCAAAATTTTATTCATAAGCCAACAGAGTTACATCATTGTCTCTTTGACCAAAGAAAATCTAATCCAAAATGTTAGCTAATGCAAAACAAAGGTAGTAGTCTAACTTCTTTCGGTAACGCCAAAATAAATATGACCAGGTGAGTACAGAGATGTTGGTGGAGCAAAGCTCGCTTAAGTACCACTAATCTCAGAACCTTTCTAGACATCACACTTACTTTGAAGAAAGACTAAACCATTGGCATCTACTATAAAAATATATGGCAATTGCCTATTACATCTCTTGGAAAAATAAAGACTTAAACAGAATTGACCATCTATTGATCCCAGCCAGATTTGTAGTCTTCAACCCTTGACTCTAGATCATCTTCTTGATCTTCTTGTTCCACATAGTGAGCTTCTCTTGCTTCACAATATGCTTTGTAGGCAGTGGGAATTTCTTTACGAGCTCTACAAATGTGTGCCCAATGATCGGATACTCCACATCGAGAACATACATCTCTTTGCTCAGACTCCATTGATTAACGCGCTTTGAAAGCATCATTTAGATGGCTCTTAGTGTTGGTGGAGCCACCAACATGGCCAGAGGCGTTGCCTCCCTCTCTCTTTCCACGTTGACCTCTTCTGTTCCGTGTTTGCCTATTTTGGCCGTTACCTTCCCAAGTAGAGCGATTATATGGACTAGAACGTCCAAAAGTATCCCTAAGATTAGGGTTTCACTCTTGGTGCCCTCTCTTAGGGCCGTGACTATAATTGGATTCCGGAATAAGCTCTATTTCTACGGATCTTTTATTATAGTTCTTCATAAGGATGTTGTCATGCTTTTCAGCGACATTCATAGCTCCAACAAGCTCATGAAACTTTGTGATCCGTCCTGCAGTATCATCGATTCGATAGTTCTTATAAACCATCAATGCATAGACGGGGAAGGTAGAGAGAGTCTTCTCAATCAACATCGCATTTGTGATCTCTTTACCACAGAATTCCATTAACGATTTAATGCGAAGTGCTTCCGAGTTGTAGTCAAGAACTGACTTGAAATCACAAAAGCGGAGGCTATGCCATCTTACTTCTAGGTCAGGAAGCAGGGAGTCACAGAAGTTGCCAAATCTTTCTTCGAGTGAGACCCACAGCCTTCTGGGGTCTTCTTCATTCATATACTCGTACTGAAGAGAATCATCCATATGATGAGTCATGAGGATGATGGCTTTCGCCTGATTTGCCTCTAAGGCTGCTCTATTTGGTTCCAAAGCTTGAGCTTACTCAACAGTTAGCACGTCCTAGCTAGGCTCGAGAATCATATCCATGATTCCATCGGCCTTTAGATGCTAGCGGACATCACAAACCCACCTGTGATATCCAGAGCCAGTTGTTCCCAATGGAGCAAAGTCCAATTTGTTTAGGTTACTCATCCTGAAAGAGAACAAGAAATTAGGGTTAGTTTCGGAGCGAAAAAGACTACCACGAAAACAATAAAAATTTCTGAGAGTAATCGCTTCCAAGAAATTAGGAATTTCCGAGTGTAGTCGCTTCCAAGAAATTCGATTCCAAGAGGGATTGGATTCAATCGAAACAATGACGTAAGTGGTCGATCATAAATTCTCTACAAACTCTAAGTTTGGAGATCTCAACAATCTCCAAGCTTGGAGTGAGAATGAACCCCCACAGTTCGGCTTGTGGTCTCCTCTATGAAGAAGAAAGGGGGGATAGAAGAAGGGAGGTTGCAAGTCACAGAGAAAAAGAAGAGAAAATGAATAAAAACTCAAAAAACGGGAACTGTTAGTAAAAAAAAACCTCGAAATAGGTCGCCGGAAAAAGTCGTCTGAAAAAATGGTTAGAAAAGTCGCCGGTGGCGGCCGGAAACAGTCAACCGGTGCTGATGTGGCTGATGACCGCTTGCTGACATGGCGGATGACGTGGCAGAGTCTGTGGCAGTGGGCCTGACTCTGGGCTGCAACAGTGGGCCTGCTTCTGGGCTACTTCATTGGCTTGGGCCACCTTTTTTTCTTCTCTCTGGGCTGTTGACTTCTTCAGGGCTTCTGGGCTGCCACTCCTTTTTTTTCTTTTCTTTTCTTCTCTCTGCCAGTTCACTGTGCAGCTACTGTTGGAGGCCGGTTCAAAAGCTTTTATGCCGGTTCTGGGAATATTTTTTTTCGGTTCCCAGATTCTGGGGTTGATATGCTACGGGTGACAAAATTTGGTAGAAATTGGAGGTCCATAAGGTGGTGAACCGGTGGAGTATTTGCTACGGATTGTTTGGTGCTTCTGGTAGCCGGTTCGATAGGTTTCCGACCGGTTCTGGACTCCTGGGGTCAAGGGTTTCAAGGTGTAAGGTGGAAGCAGAAAAGGCTTCAAGGTTTTGTTTTCGAATTTGGGGTTTTAGCTTCTTGAATCAGGGTTAGGACTTCATGTTGATAACGTTTTTTAGAGAAACGGGAATTGAGAGAAAATCGTTGTGTATTCTCATTGATAATAGGGGCCTTTTTATATAGAGGATTACAATGCATAGAATCCGAATCATACAAGGAAATGTAATCATACATTGAATATGAATATCTAGATTCTTCTAATTTAACCCTGTTAGCCTAGGGTTTGGGCCAGACACACAAATAGAGATTTACTTGAACAATATCCTTACTTTAACATAAGTATTTTTTCCTAAATGTTAAATATATGTTTATTAAAAAAGATTGATCTCACAATAATACAATTATAGAATCGAGAAAAAAAATATAATACTAAATGTCTGAATCTTTTAAATTTTGAGTTTTCTTTATTTCTTTCTTATAGTAGAATATAAAAATCATTTAGGAAACTAATCTTAGAACTAAAATTAGAAAAAGTGATGACCTAGCCGTCTCTGCTAGGATTTTGTCGTCGTTCTTCTTCGATAAACTACCACACCGTCATTGTCCCTATGGCTGACATGGAGGCTGGCAATCCGACAAGCCTTCAACTATTTGACTCTGCGTGTGTGTCATTGGGTATGGCAGGGCTTGTGCCGCTGCAAGCTGATCGGTGGTACATAGTGGGTAGGCTGCTTGGCCCCAAAGCCAAGTACCTGGGATTCAAAGGTACAATATCTACTATTTGGAAAAGCAAATCTGGGTTGACTATCCAAGACATGGGTGATCGTTTCATTTTTCAATTTGAACGCGAGGCTGAGCATAACAAGATTTTGCATGGAGAGCTGTGGTTTTATAGGAATACTATGCTATTACTTGATGCATATGATGGCATTGGATCAGCGGCAAAGGTTCCATTGAATCTGTTAGAGACATGGGTAGCTGTCAAAAGTTTGCTGGTGTGTCTGAGAAACAAGACAGCTTTGAGTTTGGTTGCTTCGACTCTAGGCAGGCTGATCATATTTGACCAAACGACTTTGTATAGGAAGGAAGAAGAACAGTGGATCAGGCTGGTGTTTGATGTTCCTCAGTGCATCCGAGTGTGGAAGCTTTTTGAGTTTTCGCCGGTGGTAGCATCGGAGTTAACTTTGATCTATGAAAAGTTCAAGGGTTTCTGTTGTAGCTGTGGTTATTTGGAGCATGGAGAGGCAGGTTGTGAAGACCCAAAATTTCAGTTAAATATTTTGTAATTCAATATTTGTTCAGTTATATGAATTATGAATTGTGGGCATGATTCGTATGTCGTTGTGTGAGGAATTTGGTTTCGAATGATTTTATTTTCGAAACAAACGTTATTTAGGGGGGTCACTAAAATTGACTTTTTATACGTAAGGAATTTGAGGAAACTTTCTTCACGAAAGTTGTAGATCTCATCTATACGAGTGCGTGCTTATGCAGAACCCAAGAATCAGAGTTCTTATGAAGAAGTTATCACGTTTGGAAATGTTTCCATTTTGGGTATATATATAAATGGAAAGTTTCCAAATTTAGGGTTTCCATTTCTGTCGGCCGCACCGTTCATCTTCTTCGTTTTCTCTCTCCCGAGCAAGAGCCGAAAACAGAGCAAACCATTTCCGACTTCGTTCCCCCTCCTCTGGCCACCAAATCACACCAAACTTATTCCCACACCTTCGCCTCGACCTTGTTCAGCTGCCAGTGGCAGCCTTTTGCCGTGGCACGGCTTGTAGAGGCGGTGGGAAGCTTGTTTCCTTTTCCAGCCGTTTTGAGTGCGAAGTGAATATCTCGAATTCTAGGCGACCAAAACTTGAGGTTCTTAGCTTGTTGAACTCACCTCAACCCCCTGAGCAATCCCCAAGAAGGACAACACCTGAAGTGATCGATTTCATGCTCGTCGGAGGCCTTGCCGTTTTCTGCAGATTTTCCGGCCAAACCGGAACGTTTTGGTAATTTTCGATCACTTCCACTCGTTTTCTGACTTCGTGTTAGTTATGAAAGTTTCTCAAAATGATGAAACGAAGAGGAGTAGTCTGACCCTGACGCCGTTGGCTGTGGTCGGCGGCTGCTCTGCCTCTAACTCCGGCGGCCTTTTCAGGCCACTTCCGGGGTCCCAAGGGCAGTTTCTTCCCATTTTAATGTTCTACATGTCGATACGATCATTTTGTTATATAGCATGTAAATTTTGGAGACCAGATGTATAAGTAATGAATTTTACGATTTCGATCGATTTCTATCGTTCGATTTGTGATCTGTGAAGATCGGACCGTCCGATAGACTTGTAGTTTTGATATAATGATCGTAGGACTGTCCCGATGACCTTGTGTAGTCACGGGTGAAGATCCCACGCTGGATCTTCGTGTAAGTGAGTTTTATGTATTGTGCGCTAAGTTAAATATCGTCTTTGGTTAGGTGTTTGACGGGTTGAGTTGGCGGACGATTGTGAATCGTGATTTTTAGCTGTATAGAAGACGCATCTGGATTAGAGGTGAGTAAATCTCACATGGTTCATTTATGAACGGAATTTCATTAATTACATTTAATTGTTATGTTTGAAAAATGATTTTAAAAAAATGAGTTTTTAAGTATATAAAAATGAATTTCTTGGTTTTTACTACGTGTGAACTATAGTTGGTATTAGTAGTCATTCCTGTGTGGGTGACTACGTATATATATATTTACGTGGAATATATATTGGATGGTATGTCATTGGACGAGGTATTGATTTGATTGATAGATTGATTTATTATGCCGAGCATTACTCTTCGAAGATATAAAATATCGTATATTGTTGAATTGATTTTGATAAGAGTAATTGAGTAAAGTGTGATCCTTTCATTTATTATCCATAAGGGTCTTGAATCATTATTGGTTGTGGTGTCGATTTGTATGACTTGATTGATTCATGATTTGATTTGGGAGATTATTAAGCATGTGGGATTTGATTTTGATGATGGCTTGGAGATGAGAACATATTATTTGGAATTGGTTTTGCTATTGTTGAGGTTGTGGGAGATGAGGAAACAATATTGTGTGACGATCTGTGTGAGTGCCAGTGTGGTGGCATGTGTGATGATCTGTGTGAGTACATGTGTGATGATCTGTGTGAGTGCCAGTGTGGTGGCATGTGTGATGATCTGTGTGAGTGCTTAGGGGATAACTTTGTGTTATCGTGCTCTTGAGTGCATGTTTGTAAAAGTATGTTTCGTGTGAGTTGTTGGTTAGTTAATTAATTTCCTTTTTCATTTCTATCGTTTGATTTCTTTATCTATTTTCTTTTTCATTTCATTTGTTTGATTTTAATGTAATCTCCTGAACTAAACTATATGCAGGGATTACTATAATTTCTTTTGTTTGTTTTAATGTAATCTCCTGAACTAAACTATATGCAGGGATTACTGTGATTTCTTTCGTTTGTCTTAATGTGATCTCCTGAACTAAGTTTCTATGCAGGGATTACTATGATTTTTATTGATTGTTTGAATGTGATCTCCTGAACTAAGTTCTATGCAGGGATTATTGATTTTGTTTAATTCTTATTGTGGGTACAGTTGTGGGTTGTGATCTTTAGTGATTGGAAAATGAGTGGGGATGACATGATTTTGGCAATCGCGTTATGTTGAGGGAAATGAGTATGAATTCCTGGTTGTGCCGTTGAGGCAAAGGAATGGTAATCTGATAAATTGTGGGGACGTAAAATGTTTAAAATATTGGGAGTTATTTGTTTAATTGGAGATTGAGAGAATTAAGATAAAATAAATTGACAGACAGAGCATATGGGTTTTTAGTTGGGTTGAAATTATTGAGCATGTTATTGATCAATTTGAACTTGACATTTTTGTTGTGATAATTGCATATTGATTTTGTTAGACTGAGATAGTGAAAACATGTTTTTGTGGAATTAAATGTTAATGCTTTAATTGTCTCACGAATTGAACTGTCTCACGAATTGAGGAATTATAAGCATGCGTGACGTGAGTCACTTTAATTGAGTTTACTCATACGGGCTTGAAAGCTTACCGGGTTTGTGGTTTGCAATCCCGGTGCACTATTTCTATGGTGTAGGGTTATTGTGCAGGTTAGAATATCGAGTGATCGTTATCGAAGCTGAGGTGGAATTTCCGTCACGTGGGTGTAGAAGGGCGCTTATACTTGTAGTCTTCCGTTGTGTAGTGAGTTGGTGAGTGTGGTTACATGTTGAATTTACATTCAGTTTAATTTGTAAGCTCAGTTGTTTAGTTGCTTAATTTAAATGAAAAATTTTCTATGTGTTTCCTTGTGTGTTTTAGCATTTCAGATTTGAATGACTGTATTCAAAATTCGAGGCGTGACACAGGTGACGAAGGAAAAGGATGAGATCCTTGCACAGTTGCAAGCAGCGGCAATGGTCGGTCTGTCTTTGACAAACAAAACCCCAAAACCCTAGACCTGAGGAGGGAGTGTAGCAGGAAAAGCAGGGTTTGCTGAAATCGATTGAACCAGCTTTGACTGGTAGTGTTGGAGCCTTGGAAACGGTGGAGATAGTGCCATAGTTCCCTACCTTGTTGATGGGGGGTGCCATGTAGACAGATACTCTGTTTGCAGGGTTCAATATGGCTGCTTTTCTTGGAGATCTAGGCATCTTAGAATCTCCCAAAACAAACTGGTCAAGTGAATGCTGGGAGTACTTTACATTTGGCTGTAATTAGGCCTTCAAGGTTGGAAGGCAGTGCTGACACAATGGTGGTGGAGTCTTCCAATGTACAAACCTCGGTGCTGGGGATCAAGAGAAAGTCTGTAGAGGTCCTGGGGCGCATTGGTAAGAGGTATGTTTCTCCATTTGAACCTTTGCTTCAAGTTGATGATGGAATCCAACTTGTCTTGCAACACAAGAATAGCAAATTGGTGGTCTCACCAAGGAAGAATAATTTGGAGCGCTTTAAGGGTAGCAAGAATATATAAACCCAAATGCGCTAGAGTCCTTGATAAGAAGTTGCAGGGGAAGAAATCAAAGAAATGGAAATTAAGGGATAGTGACTGGGATGTTCCAACTTCTGAAGCAACTGAGGATGAGAGCCGTGGTGAAGTTGAGGCTGAGCAAATGGAGGAACTGCTAAAAGATGGTGGTGCTGCAGGGGATGCTATGGCATCCTTATCTACTAGTAATATTTAAATTTTGTTTGGGTCTCAAAATCTAGTGCTCGGTTGATATATTTATTTAACCTGCTTCTGAGTTCATAGGTTTTATTAGAATAAATGTGTGTGAACTTCCTAAAAGGTGGGTGTACCCAGGAGTGCGAGGTTCTATTTGTTCAGAATAAGTGTTTTGTATATCCTAAAGAAATACTCTTTCTGTCGGTCCCTTTGGGGTGTGTCATTTCTAGTACTGCTTGCTGAATTATGAAATTGGATGACCTCTTTCGATTAAAAAAATAAAAATTAGAAAAAGTGTTTAATTTTTATTTATTTTATTTTTCTAAGTAGTTAAATAAAATTAATTTACATTACAAAATAAAAAATAGTCAAATTAAGATTTTAAAACCATGCCAAATTTTGGTATGGGCCGAGCACGATCTAGCATGATATGGATTTAGGGCATGGGCCAGCCCTGGCTTAACGTTCAAGTAAATGGGCTGGCACGAGCCCGAGCACAATAATAAATGAGTCGGCCCAAATATGGTACATAGCACAAATAGGCTCGCCCGACCCCGCCCGTTTGCCACCTCTTTATTGTCCACACTAAGCCGTCAATCTTGCCTCCATCCAGTTTTTGTCTTTGGCTATACTATTTCCTCGATCCCAACCTTACCTCTATCCAAAGGGTCAAGACACCCCAATCTTGCCTCAGATTTGAAGATGACCGCATCAACAAAGACCAAAAGACACAAGAACAAGAGAAACACATGAATTGTCTATGTAAACAACCCCATGGCCAAATGCAATATGGAATAGATTTTACATTTGAATCTGGAGCTGTTACACACTACCAGATTTTGAGTTCTATGACCACCATCCTATTTAAGTACTATAATGTACTGTACAAGTATAAATGCGATGTGGACTTATAATGTGTAGATGATTCTATCCAAATTCTTTTTTTTTTTTAATAAGAAAAAGACTACAAAAAACTACAAAGAAAAGCCTCTAGGGCAACCAACATTGAAATTATCAAAAACTGAAGCAGCGACATTAGGGGGTGTTGGAGAGGAAAGATCCCACATTGGAAAAGTGACAAATAAAATATAACTTATAAGTGGGTGGATCTCACCCAATTGTACCGAGGCCTTTTGTGATTAAAACCCAACACCTATTGGGTGGTTAAGTTGGGACAATATCGGTACAATGGTGGGCCACGGGCCACGCTGTCGCTGTTTAACATGGTATCAGAGTGGGTCATTCTCCAATTGCGTCTCTACGTAGGCACGTATCATGAGCCCAAATTGGGGTTCCCTGTATTGCCATTGAAATTACCAAGTGTCCAATGAATGTGGGCCTTGGATTGTATTGACCAAGTCTCTGATATGAGGCTTGTGTCCCAATTCCAATGTGAAATTGGATTAATTAATTTCACGTGCAGACCTAGAGTTAGGTTGCACGTGAGGGGGCGTGTTGGAGAGGAAAGATCCCACATTGGAAAAGTGACAAATAAAATATAACTTATAAGTGGGTGGATCTCACCCAATTGGACCGAGGCCTTTTGTGATTAAAACCCAACACCTATTGGGTGGTTAAGTTGGGAGAATATCGATACAATGGTGGGCCACGGGCCACGCTTGTCGCTGTTTAACAGGGGGAAGATTGCGACTCCATGATTTTATCTCTGCTTCCAACAGTGTACGAAACTATAGTGCAGTGTTGCTGTGTGCATTTTTGTTTTCTTTGGTCTGGAAAAGATTTCACTAAAAGCAAGCCAAAGAGTACAACCAAGCAGAGAACAGAGAATAACAAAATACAAACAGCTAACAGAGATGGCATTTAAGTTATTTAAGTGGTTAATTTTTAAATTCTTATCCAAAGTTCGTTGCGGTTGATGAACTCTATTTGCTTTACTATATATTAATGTTTACTTAGTTGCAAATGATGTTGCAGAGGAAGAATTGATGCAATAATTCGGAACTCTGAACAACGATGAAAACTATATATAGCAATACCGCTGATAATATAGATATGAACAACATGAGTATATAGTGATAGCAGAGCAAGAAAATGATAGTATATGTAGCAACAAGGAAATAAGTAGAAAGATATACATGATTCAGCCTTCGGATTGAGGAAACTAGGAAAGTATCAACTATTAAGTCTTTTAACCTATACATTTGGGTATATATATTCTACAAGAACAATCGCAGCCGAAAGTTGTGTTGTATATTTCTGACATTATGTTCAAGCACTTGTGGAATCATCAAGAGGATGAAAGTATCTATTCAAGAACACCATAGAATCAGCTTCTACAGCATATCCATCTTGATTACGGTGCCAACTAAAATAAGCATGGCTTCGGTTCTTGATGTCAAAAATGGCATGACCAAAACTGGCCTCTCGATAGGCCGAGTACGCTGGCTGTGGCTCTGTCATGCTGCACACAGAAGAAGACATTCAATGATTCAAGTTTTGTCACAAAATATCAAATATATCATGTTACACATTCATTTACACTTAAGAGGTTGCTAAGCCTTCGAGATTTCCTCCATCCCCAATGGTAATGTACACAGGTGAAGATTGATCTTTCACAGGAATGCAATTACCATTTGTAATGTTATATGCAACATTGGATATGCGTTCCTGTGTTATATAGAATTAGAAATCACTTAAGCAATGCGCTCATGATGATTAATGGGGCAGGGAAAAAGGAAATAAATACATGCATGTTTCCTTTCACATAGCTATCAGAATTTGTGAAAAGTAATTTTCCTCAAAAGGGTTTTGTGTAGCTTATCAAAAACATTGAATTGATCAGGGATAAAATATGCTGAACTGCAAAATCTTAGTTTTACAAATAGAGAGTAATTTGACAGAGACAATGACCAGTTCTATGGAGATAGCAGGTATCAAACAAAATGATTCTGAAACTAATGATTTAGGACATATACATCGAGCACTTACAGATCGTTCATAGGCATGGACATGACCAGAAAATACCACGTCAACTTTGTACTGTACAAACTGCGGCTCAAACATCACTCTCATGCTTTCTCCTTCCATATAGTGATAGTTGTAGCTATTATACCATGGGGAATGCATTAAGACAATCAACCATGGTGTCTCACTTCTATTAACTTTTGATAGCTCCTGCTCGAGCCATACGTACTGAGGAGTGTATTTACCTAAAGAAAAACAAGATAGTAAGAAAAATGAAATAATATGGTTGAATATAATGAACTTGTTTAATCAGTCACCTTAATTAACAAAGTCCTTTTCTTCTTGGCATTGAAAACAACAAAACAAGGAACAGAAACGTGTCTAACAAAGACATTTTGTACAGATGATCTAACTACAATGTTAAATATATCTGAAACTACTACACTTTTCATACCTTTTGCTGGATAAACTTGTTCATCACTCATGTTGATAAAAATAGTATGCATGAATATAAAATATATTCTTACCATATGCTGAATATGAAGCTAAGACGATGATGTAGGACGAAGCTCTCTTGATTGAGTACCAAAAAGGGGCAGTACTCCCTGATGCTTTATGTGGGACATGATACCGGTGAGTGTAAGGTTTAAAAGGTTTGGTTTCACCCTGCCATATATAAAAGTACCAATTCTCTTTTAGTAAAAGTAGTTCATCCAATGATTCATCAGTACTTGGAAAGTGCATATGCAAAATGATTGAGCAGCAAATTCTGGTTCAAATTTTTTAACATGGACAACTGTAAATAAACTAGTATAATGGCACCATGGTCCGAGACCATATAATAATTTTCCTCACGTTCGTTAGATATCATACATCCATCCTTATCTTGTTGTTTAGCATTTATGCAATGCAGGCCGTGCTCGCGTTCTTTGGTTTCCCAAAGAAGACGATCATTCTTATAGGTGGCAATCCGAATACACTTATTACCTATCATACATTGTTTTCTTACAAGCGAACAAACCGAATCCCAACTGATCAATTGTAACTTGTAAGATCAAATGTAATATTACACGGGCAAGAAAAACTTGCTCTTGATTAGAGCATTTAGAAATGGCCTCATGGATAAACGTAAAATCCCAGAGGATCTAGAATTCACAGAAAATTCACAAGCAGAACGTGTATGCAAATATATAGTCTAACGAACAAAAAATGAATGATCATAGTGGTAAATGGTAATGCATAAAAAAGTATATACCAACAGAGGTAAAACTAACCTCAAGAAATAGTCTCTATGTATGTCTCCAAAGATGTATTATGTTATAGTACTAAAAATAACTATATCATGTATGATCTTATCTAAGACAAGAAAAGACAACTAAGAGTACAAGTTTATGTTCCAGAGAAACCAAAGGTTGTTTGAGTTGCTTACAATTTCTGGGGCAAAATCAATTTCATAACTCCCTGCAGTCCATATCCAAGGTTGATAAGCAGCACTTCGCTCTGTGAATCTTCCCCATGTATCCCATCTGACATTATCATGATTTGGGTAGTCATCCGCATAGGAGAGGTCGCCAACAAATAAAATTGTCTCTCCTTTCAGTGGATTTAGCTCGTAATGAGTTAGCGTCTTGTTTGAATCAAAGGTCTGACCCAGATCCCCTGCAACCCAATGGTAACTGGCTAAATGAAATTCATATGTATGGAAATGCAGTGTTGCCGATCTTGTCCATTATGTAGTTCCATGCTTTTAAGATTAAGGCCAAAAAGAACACTATGTCTTCATATTAAAGCTATACTAGTTTGAAGAAATTACAAAACATAAGACCGAAGACATTTGAAATAGCTAGCTCAATACAATATAACTGAAATGGATTTAAATTAACTACATACAAGGAAGCATTTGAAACTCATTTGAGCTTTTTCTTTCAATTCAAAATCCAATTAGATTCTTATAGTTCGACCATGCAATTTAACTATACAATATTAACTAAATCACTATTTTCAAAACCATTCATCCAAAATGAACCCTGAAAGACAAGAATATATCATAAGACTGGAACCATTATCTATGATTCATAATGCCAAATGTTGAATGAAGTCCATCAAGCTAGATGATCCTTACGATGTATTGCGTTTGGAATCTTTTGATACAGAATACTTACCTATGAGACCAAAGGTGTAAGGGACGTCTGGCCCAACTTCAGGAGGAGTCGTAAACCAGAACTGCCGCTCAGAGTGGTCGACTCCAACGACATAGTAATATTTGGTATTGAACTACAAGAACACAGATGATTGGATCACAATGCTTATACTACATTCATCAATTCAATAAAAGACCTCCAAAACCTAGTCTCTCTCACACAGATTCCACACCAACCTAGCATTTGAAGAAAAAACAATCGAGGGAAATCTGAACAAAACATAAAATTGTACCTTTAATTTTTTTATGGTGGTGTGGTGAATGTAACCGGAAGTGTAATTGTAGAATTTATAGGTTTTAACTTTTCCCTCAGCCTTCTTTTGCTTCCCATTCGTGCTCCTGTAAAGCACGGTGCTGGAACCTGGTTCATCTACAGTCACCCATGACACAATCACAGCCTTCCCGTACGTGACGGTCCCCTTGCGTTATATGAACCTTCACACAAGAACACACACATGCATTAATCATACAACTAAACAAAATTAAACACCAAAAGTTTGAGTACACATCATGATCAATCCAATTAATAACAGAAGCTTAAGCTATAAATTTTGAAAAACTATACTTGTTGAGGTGCATTATAGCCTGGAGCTAGGGACTTTAAACACATCACTGTCCAGAGGCATATCCAAACTTCTGTTAATTTGGCTCACAAAAGTGCCTGTTTTTCCTCCATTACACACCACACCCAAGTTCAAAACCAAACCCAATACTACAAATATAGCTACCCTTTGTATGGACCAAGTAGAAGCACAAGCTAATCCCAACACACCCATTCTCTTCAAACTATCAAAAGCACCCTCAAACTCCACCAGTCCATACAAAACCCATTCAGCTCCTTTTATATACAGATGAAGAATTTAATCCAAATAAAACAAAATTTAATTTACTGGAAAATGTGGGAAATATTGAGAGGTTTGTACAAATATGCATGCAAGTCAGATGTCAAGGAGTTGAATACTAACGAATTGGGTCTGCCTGGATTTCTTCAGTGCATTGTTTGCATATACGGAGATATATACCAATAAATAATTTAGCATTGGAGTGCAAGCTAATTTGTTCCCAAGTTTAAAGCTCCTTGTGAATTGTGTTGATCCAAACATTTGGAAAAGGAATCTGGCTGATGGTGATAATGATGTTGTAGTAGAAGAAGTGCCTTCAATGGTCTCTTTGAGCACGTTGTGTAGATGCTTGTGGTTTTCCTCCATTTTCTGTTTGCTCTGATTTGTCCCCTTTGCCTTTGTTTTTGACGCTGTTTGCTTTTTGATCTATTGTTTTGTCTCTATTGCTTTCTGCGTTCTTTTGCTTTCCTTTTGGTCCCTATGTCCAAGCTTCATACCAAAATTCTTGATGATCAAGTTACTTTCGATCCATGATAGTGAAAATTTTTGTATGAGAGAGGCTAGGTTTTGAATATGATTTTCGTTCGAGATATGGGTCAATTTGTTGAAATCAATGCGAAACATAATTGAACCGACTTTTTGATATCACAATTAATTGAAAACTAAAATTATCAGTTCGATTAGTAATCAATACAGAAAAATCGGACCGTTGGAACTGGGTCATCCCTGGCTACTTACCTATTTATGCTTGCTAGCCAACTCTTACTATAAATGCGAAGAGTGTAAGTTTTATCCTTGGACCAAGTGGGTTTCGGTAAATATATATATATATTTTAATTTTTGGCAAATAAAAACAAATCAGAATTTCATTAAAGTGCAAAAAAAAAAAAAAAAGAACACACCAAAGACCTAACTACGGGTCAAATATTAAAGACTAAAAACAAACAACAAATAAGCCTAAACAAACAACCAAATTGAATACTGATGTTTCTCTCCATTCTCTTGCCTCTCTCATTACTTGCTGCAGAAATCTTATTGATAAGTTCCAATCTTTTTCTCTAAGACACATTTATAGGGAGTGTAACATGGTTGCTGACTGCCTTGCTAAAAATAGCATTACTCATGCCTATGGAGTTGTGGAATTTGAAAGTCCTCTGATTCATGTTTCTCAGGCTTACTTTGAAGACTTTGATGATACTGTAAGAATGCGCAGGACACGTAAGGCCTAGTGTGAGGCTTGCTAGCTAAGTTGTTTTAGTTTTGGAACGTTTCGGTCCCCTATGTAACCAAAAAAAAAAAAAAAATTAGCCTAAACAAACAGCCCAACGTTACTACCGGTTAAACCAGGCGACCCCCAACAAGTGGTCACCTAAGCAGCAAGACAATAAGGAGAAGAAATCTGCGATGGCGTCATCACCCCCACAATTTGAAAGAACATAGGAATTTCACAGATGTCTAAAGATAGGGAGAAAATGAAGGGCGGAGGTTTTCAGAGAATTTGCCTCGGTAACTACTGCTACTCATTGGATTCTATTGTCTCTACTATTTGGGGTTTCTCCAACTTTGCAAACATTAACTATTTTTTTTGCTTATTAGTACGTCTTCAAAGCTGGTGCTTGTTTTTTCTGCTACGTACGGCAAAGCCTTTCTTGCTTTGCTCTATAACAACCACAGAAACATTTGCATAAAAATACATGTTCCATTTTACATTTCTGCTAACTCACTGCTTTGTTATTGATACAATTGCAATGGAATTCGATTGCTTAAACCATTGAACTGGGGCAAGGTTCTGCACCAAAGTCACTCAAAAGTTCTCTTACCTAAGCAACATAATGTATGCAGCTCTAGAGTTAGGAGTGAAATGGAAAGAAACATAACGAACATGAGACAATAGTACCAATACATCATTATCAATTAATCAAGGAAAACGTATCACGAACAAGAGAACCCTATTTTTAAATTGACAATCAGCTTGGAACTGGCGACGGATTGTGAGAGCTTTTTGTTGTTCTTCTTTCTCGGTTCTTAATATTCTTTTTCTTGGGTTCGTATGGTAGGACAGCTATTAATAAATAGCTTGCAGATGATTGGAAAACTACATTCCTATTCATTGTGTAATTTACTCTTTTTTTTTTTTTTGGATATTTGTAATTTACTCTTTTGGCTATACTGCAAGCACAGGTTTCTAACCTATCGATTATTAACAACTACAATGACCTCGGCTCTAATTTTGGGAATTAATATTCTTCTGTCTTCTGGCATAAACCAAAGTTCTCAACCCTCCATAAAAAGTCAATACAGTTCAATACTGGAAAGGCAGACGATGCAGATAGAGAGATAAGGGAATACCATGGAAAAGGAGATACATGGCTGGACGATTAAGTTCTTGTGGAGCTAGCTCTACCACACAGACGAACTGATCGATTTCAACTCAACGATGCAATAATTTCTGCAAAACCTGGAGATTTGAATGTTACCTGGACCCCAGACAAATTTGTAGTTGCCCAAGTACATGCCATAGGCCCGTTCTTGTTTTTTATTTTTATTTTATTTCTTTCATTCATTTCGTTACAATTAATTTATATGACTTTTTTTTTTTTTTTTTCGCTGAAGATTGTTTATATGACTTTGAAAATCCATATATAGCTCTGTTTGGACTTTGGAGATTATGAACATATAAAAATCTCAAATGTTTGGACTACCTCATATTGAAGGAGAATAATTCAAATCTATCCTTTTCTTTTTGGAAGACCGGAAAGATTCGGGTGTGTCTATTATATTTAGATCTCTATAAAATTTTTTGAAGTGATGAATTTAAAAAGAATTCATAGATTTCCAAAATTATGTGAAATTAAAGTAGGCATATTTATAAAATCTTTAGATTTCTATAGATTTCAAAAGATAAACTTTTATGAATTTGTGAAGACAAAAATATAACTTGTATGGGCTCTCATAGAATTGGATAGACTTTTTATGATTCATCACTTCATCAATGTAAACACGTAACATAGTCTAATAAATAAAAGTTTAACATGAAAACTTCCCAAGTTAATTTATAGTTCTAGATATGGGAGCCCTCGTAATGAGGACTACTATGAGGACTGGTTGAAGACTTTCTAATCAACGGTTTGGGAGACATGCTTTTTGATTACATTATAGCAAATCAATCATTAGATGTTTATATGTGCATGAGTATATCACTTCTGAAAATTTTCTTCCAAATTTCTAATCGTGAATGTACCGAACTAGATCAAATTAATGGACGAACCAAATCTGTCAAACATGAACTATTTATGTTCATAATTGATAAATCACGATTATGAATGTTGTAACGATTTTCAATTTGGTTGAAAAATTACATAAATGATCTACACATAAATATCTAAACATCTAACGGTTGATTTGCAAAAATGTGATTGAAAAGTGGGTTTCACACAAAAGTCCTCAACTAGACCTAATTTTAGTGGTCCTCATTAGAAGAGCTTCCTATATGTATATATTATATCAAACTTTACGGACATATCATGGAGAAGAGAGAAAAAATCATTCTTATTCATAAGAGATCGATTACTTTTTTTTTATCATATACATGAATTACTTACCACCAACTTATTTTCTCTCTTTATATAACTTCATGATTCCAATTTCTAGATATATAAGTACACTGGGTTATAAATTTGAATTTGAAGCAATTTTTTTTTATACAATTTTTATGTGTGTTTTTTTATTTTGGTTTTTTTTTTTGGCAAAGGGGTGTCAGTCCATTAAATGTAATGGTAGGAAACATTACAAAGAGTGACTCACCTAACATAATGCGACCATGGGATTAAGCTTCATGTAACCAAGTAATCTTGACACTATCAGGGAAACCTCCGAGCGCAGTCAAGAGTCTTCCCCAATATTATTCATGTACCCAAAGAAACACCCTACAAAGATAGAACTTCTCCGGGCTCAATGAAATGATAAAAAATAAAAATTGTAGGCCCGAAAAAGCAAAGTGCTGCAGCTCAAATAGAAGAGGCCCATAGACAAAGCTTAAGGCCTAATGGATACAACCAAACCCTGGTTGTATACCCGTCGTCCCCAAGGCAAAAACCTTCATCGTGCCAACCACCGCCGTAGCCGCCATCACCCAGTGACCACGTCGCCCAATGAACAACTGAGAGTATCTACGCTGCATCCAGTGACCACGCTGCCAGCCGCATTTGGACCACCATGCGTGCAACCACAAATATGTAGATCGCCATAACCGCTGGCAGCAACCTCATGAAATCTTAGCCGCCAAGCATCTAAGGCCAACACGACCTTCCACCATCTCCATCACCAAATGGAGCTGAGGACAGATCGAAGCCATCGATAGCAACAACCATACCAGCATCACCTCCAGCAAACGAAGAAGCCCCGTAAGCATCATCAACGCAGACGAAAGGAGGGAAGCCGAAGCCACCCAGTGCTAGGAAGAGCCACCATGCAAGGCCATGACCTACGCCCACATGAAAACCCAAAGAGAAGACCAAGGCTCCATCCTAGAGAAAAATGACCGCACTGCTACGAGGGAACCTTAGGAGAGAGCTCAAGAGAAAACGCATACTTGTGATTTACAGTGTTATCTTTAGGATTACAATTTTGTAGCAATACGTGTTCGTTTGGTGATAGAAAAAATACTAGAGAAAAAAAAAAACTGAACGAAAACATGAGTAGCTACCATTTCTTTTTTCATAGAGGTTTATGGGTAAAAAAAAAAAAGAGATAAAGTTATGTGAATAAAAATGCGGCAAAAAATCAAGTTTATTTTGTGTGTCGTATGTAAAATGTCAAATAGAAACACTTTGATAATTGGTATGTGTATGTGAAAGCAAGAGGAGATAAAATGATAAAAGAAGAACAAGATGAGAGAGAGAGAGAGAATTATAAAAATTCACAGAAATCTTGAGGCTAGAGGTTAGATTGATGAAAGCCTATTTTCTCTACAATTAACACTAAGGCACTAGACAGGGCCCGTCAGCAATAGACACCGATACCGACCATCGTGGCGTCCCGACACCTGGCTGTCCTCACCAAGGACCCGGGCACCAGTTTCGCTAGCACATTTGTGCCGCCAACAATAGAAGCTTCTGGAAGCCTAGCGGGTCCCACTCTAGGAAGTACCAGCAAAGGACCACAAGTGATTTATTTGAACTCCCCTCTTATCCCCAACCAGCTCGGCACAATGCCACCACCCCAGCCCGTACCAGATATAGCGGGAGAGTCGGGCACCAACACAGTTGTGACCACCAACATACCTCCACCCGACCCGGTTGCTACTTCAGATGAGCGAGACCATCGCCGCCCAGCAAGTGCGAATGGAGAGTGCAAAGAGCAGGTCTGGTTGGCAATCGATCACAGCGGGATTCAAAGGGAAGATGAGACCATTCACACCCCAGATACAAGCTGAGAAGCACCCATAGGAAGCAAAACCCTTCAAGATCGAAAAATATAATGGCACCCAAGACCCATACCACCACCTAGAGGTCTTCCAGTCCTTCTTGCATGGAACCCGATACCCGGACGCAATGACATGCCATGCATTAGAGGAAACCCTGAAAGAAGAGGCCTTAGGCTAGTTCCTAAACCTCCCCGCTAATTCCATTGACAGCTTCCAGAAGCTCGGGGACAAATTCTTCTGCTGGTTCATTATGTGCGACAGTGGTTACCGCACAACGCCTGACATGTTTAGGCTCAAGCAAAGGCCAAATGAGCGATTACGGGACTTTGTCCGCCGATGGCAAAAGCAAGCTACGCAATGCCGCTCCCTCGACCTAGCCCTAGCGGCATCAACATTCAAACATGCCCTCCAGCTGGGATACTTCCTGTTGCAAATCAACACCAACCCTCCCGCGACATATGACGACCTACTCGATGTCGCCACCACTTTCGCTCAGGCCGAGTACGACATCTTTGGCCGCAATACCAATACCAATACAAATCCAGTCAGCATACCCCAGTGGGACTACCGACAACAGAAACAAAGACAACAACAGAGACAAGCCTGTCCAACACAATGACAGAACCCCACGGGAGCACCAAAGTTACAACGATAAAATGGTCAAGCAGTACGGGAAGAGCCCCGAGAAGCCAAAGTACAACTCATCGGGCGGCCGGTATCGCGATGCACCATATGGCGGTACCTGATATAGGGAAAACCCGAAATATGATGCACCTAGATACGAGATATGCTCCATACTCACTGCCTCATACTTGAACATTTGGAACAACCCCAAGGACATCATCCCACCCCCGCCACGGCGTAAACCTGGTCAAGAAAAACCATGAGACAATGGCAAGTACTGTACATACCATGAAGAAGCCGGCCACCCCACCAACATATGCTGGGCACTGAAAAACGCTATCGAATAGCTCATTCAAAACGGCAAGCTCTTGCAGTATCGTACTCCCGCAACAGAAGCCAACACCATTGAAGTCTGTGGATAGATACTAATGATACACGGAGGCGCCCTAAGGGGATCTGAGACTTTTCACCTGCTAAAGCCGCAATGCCTCCGGGGACATGAGATATTGGGACTCAATCATGGATGCCACACCCCTCAAATGGAATGAGACTTGATTGCTTTTAATTGCCAGGAAGACACGATAAGGAAACACCATAACGACCCCTTCCTGATCACTATGGTCATCGACCGCTATCGATGCCATAGGGTCTTGGTTGATTGAGGCGAGGCGGTCAGTGTCATGTTCGGAAGCTGCTATAAAGGTTGGAACCGAGACAAGAAGAAACTCACGCAGGATCATGAACCCCTAATCAGCTTTGCAGGAGAAATCACACAGCCCTTGGGATCCGACAACTTGAGGATAACACTCAGTGGAGGCAACACTATCGCCACAATGACAATACACTTTATCGTTGTCGACTGCCCCTCTTCCTACAACGTCATCCTAGGCCTAGATGCTATCTAGGGAGTTCAGTGCTTCGTTGCAGGACACATGCTAATGATGAAGATACCTACCCTGGGGGGCACCCTCACCATCAGAGGCGATCAGGAGCTCTCGAGACAGTGTAACTCCTTGACTGTCGTGAGAGGATGTGGTAGACGAGAAGTACTCCTAACCACGGATTTTACCTCCCCATCTGACAAGCCTGACGATCCAAGGGAAGACCCTGAGACTCCAGACGATTGCGATACATGCAGTAAAAGGAAGGAAGATAGTGGAAACTCAAGCACCAAAGACCAGACACCTTCGACAGATGCCTTGGAAGACTTGATATTGGTCTCAATATCCGATACCCAACCAGAAAGAAAGGTCAAGATTGGCTTCAAGACGGACCTACACTTCTAAGCAGAATTAATTGCCTTCCTTAAGACCAAACATGAAGTATTTGCATGGTCATACGTTGACATGCTAGGGATATCACTAGAATTGCTGACCCACAAGCTCATCATGTCACCAGATGTCCCCCCAATCCGGCAGAAGAGAATGGCCTTCACGGAAGAAAAATACAAATCCATCCAAGCCGAGGTCAAGAAACTCTTGGATATCAAGTTCGTCAAAAAAGTATCCTACCCGACATGGCTATCAAATGTTGTGATGGTAAAGAAACCCAATGGCAAATGGCTCATGTGTGTCGACTACACCAATCTAAATAAGGCCTGCCTGAAGGACAGTTTTCTCCTGCCAAGAATTGACTAGCTACTTGACTCCACCACAGGCCATAAGCTCCTCAACTTTATGGACGCCTTTTCTAGATACAACCAGATTGCCATGGAACCCTCTAACCAAGAACACACATCCTTCACCACTGACAAGGGCCTATATTGCTACAAGATAATGCCATTTGGCCTGAAAAATGCCGAGACCACATACTAGAGACTAGTAAACACCATGTTCACAGACCACATCGAGAAGATAATAGAGGTATACGTCGACGATATGCTTATCATGAGCATCACCATAGAAGACCACATCAAAAACCTGGGTATCGTCTTTGATATCTTGCTCCAGTATGGCATGCGACTCAACCCCGACAAATGCGTGTTTGGTGTGCTTGGCGGAAAAGTCCTGGATTTTGTGGTTAGTGAGAGAGGCATTGAAGCAAACCTGGAGAAGGTTCAAGGAATGAAGTACAGTCCCTTACAGGAAAGGTTGTAGCTCTCACCCGGTTCATATCGCGCTTAACTGACAAGTGCGCTCCTTTCTTCAAGCTCCTTAAAACTCACCACACTGAGAAAATTAACTGGGGACCTGAGCACGACAAGGCTTTCCAGGGAATTCGGGACTACTTGGCATCAATGCCTACGCTTTCCAAACCCATCCTCGGGGAAGTCCTATACCTCTACCTCTCGGTGTGAATCACAGAAGTCAGCGCTGCCCTGGTCAAACGAGAGAGCAATGACAAATTACCAGTCTATTGTACCAGCAAAGGGTTCAACGATGCCGAGGCACACACCAGAAGGGCACACATATGAGTACGTGCTACTGCTGCTCTCGCACTCGCACTCATCACCGCTGCTCGACGATTACGGCAATACTTCCAGGCACACACCATACATGTCCTGACCAACCAACCCTTGAAGTAAGTCCTCTAGAGACCAGAATCATCGGGACAACTGGTAAAATGGTCCATCGAGCTTGGCGAGTTCGACATCCACTACATGCCGCTCACAGCCATTAAAGGGCAGGCTGCTATAAACTTCATCGCATAATTCATACCTCGAGAGGACAACGAGCCCCCAAACGAGATAGTATCGGGAACAAGCACCACCCCGATATGGACACTTCATGTCAATGGATCCTCCAATAGCAAGCTCAGCGGAGCCGGAGTGGTCTTGACTGACCCAAAGGGCACACATATGAGTACGTGCTACTGTTTAAGTTTAAAGCCTCGAATAATGCATCTGAGTATGAGGCACTGATAGCTGGCATCCAATTGGCAAAAGAACTGCGAGTGAAAAGTCTGAACATCTTTAGAGACTCACAACTTGTCGTAAACCAAGTCGGCAATGATTTCCAGGCCAAGGAACCATATTTATCCCACTATCAATCCCTTACAAAAGCTCTGCTCCAGCAATGTCTTCCTAGCCATACCATCGCCCTGATCCCCGGAGAACAGATCGTTAAGGCAGATGCCATAGCCCGATTGGCTACATAGCCACCGGACACTGATATCGGGAACCTCAAAATGGAAGTCCTCCAAAAACCAAGCATCGACAGGCCACAAAGAGGCAACGACCACCTTCTTGGATGGACCCATTCATTGATTATCTCTCCAAGGGTATTGAGCCACCAGATAGGGCCATCGCCACCAGACTCTGTAGAAGGGCAACATTATACACAATCCGAGGGCAAGTTATACAGGAAAGGAAGGTCATTCCCCCTACTGAAATACATCTACCTCGAGGAAGGACAACTAGTTCTGCTGTCATTGCACAGTGGGATATGTGGCAACCATGCAGGGGCAAGAAACCTAGTATTCAAGGCACTACGCACAGGGTACTACTGGCCCACGATTGAAGAAGATGTAAAGCATATCACTGGCGCTTGCCTCAAATGCCATCAATTCTCCAACTCCCCTCTCGCACTATCAGTCTCACTTTCAATCATCATCGCCCCTTGGGCATACTGCCAGTGGGGACTCAATTTCATTGGCAAATTCCCCACAGCACCAGGAGAGTTAAAGTTCACCATCGTCGCCGTGGATTACAACACAAAGTGGGTAGAATCCGAGGCCCTAGCCACAATCACTGTCGCTAAGGTCATCAATTTCTTATGGAAAAACATCTACTGCGGATTCGGAATCCCTGAAATGATCGTCACCTATAGCGGGGCACAGTTTGATAACGATACACTGAGGGAGTTTGTCAGCCAATATGACACAAAGATCCTATACTCTTCACCCACCCATCCATAGACAAATGGCCAAGTCGAGGCAGTCAACAAAATCATCAAGCAAAACCTGAAGTAAAGGCTGCACGAAGCCAAAGGCCTGTGGGCAGAAAAGCTACCAGAGGTCCTCTGGGCGATCAGAATAACTCCAACGGAAGCCAATGGCCAGTCCCCCTTCTGCATGTTGTTCGGCACCGAGGTAGTGATCCCTGTTGAGCAAGAAGTCCAAAGCGATAGCGTGGCATGTTTTAATGCACTCACCAACTCGGAGGGACTGAACCTCAACTCTGACCTCTTGGAAGAGCGTCGAGAGTGAGCACACCTTTCACAACATCAACAACAAGCAACGTATCTCTCGATACTACAATGCAAGGTGATGCCTCGCCTCTTGTCTATCGGGGATTGGGTGATGAAAGAGAAGATGCCAACTCCAACAAGGCTGAAGGCCATATGGGAAAGGCCATACCAAATCATTGAGGCCGTTGGACCTGCTACCTTCCACCTGAGGGGAGCGGACGATACAACTCTCCCACACTCATTGTTAATGTCTAAGATTTAGTGGTGGCCAAATCTTGGTTAATGCTGGTCCGATGGGCGGACCGCTACTTGTGATGTTTGTGGAGCTTCCGTTGTCTGTCAAATGAAATACAAAGGGGCGTCAGAGGGAGACCGTGGTGGGCAGTCTTCTCTTCTCCGATGCCTAAGTTAGTCAATGTATTTATGTTGACAGAATAACAGTAGGTTAGTAGTGAATGCCTAATAAATGAGGAGAGAGGAGTGGACCTTTTATAGGTGGGGAAGAGACTGATCTCTTCCTTATTTTCTGTACTTACATGAGCATTTGCCAAGCATAATTAGCTATAATGAGCCACGCTCATACTACTGCCAACGGTACCAACAACCAACAACCGTGTCACACGGCCAGGCAGGCTAACACCTGAGCCCCGGCTCACCCCCAGATCATTGCTAACGCGCTGTCTCCCGCAGCGCTAAAGTAGCCTCACTGAAGCATCAGAAGCTGTGAACTGAACCATATCAGTCCCACATCGAAAACAAGGAAGAGGTCAGCAATCTGCTCCTGACCGACAACTGCTCCTGAACACGAGCAATCTTTTCTTGCAGTTTCGCCACTTCAGCATTGTGCTGAACGTCTCGACCAACGGCAACATCCAGCTTTTCCTGGGAGTCAACCAAATCCACCTTCGCCTTCTAGAGTTGTTGCTTGCACTCTTGAAGCCACTCCTTCACAACCGCCAGCTCCTGCTTCAGACCGTCAACTTTGGTGCGATGCTCTTCCTCAGTGGAGGATGGTTTGGAGATCGCGAGAAACAGCTCATTCAGCCCAACAGTAAGATCTCTGAAGGTCGAGTTGAACGGTGAACGTTGCAGTGAAGTGTCCCATACAGTGCTATTCGTGCCACCGAATCCCAACTGCTCGCATATGCCTAAGAGCAATTCTCGCTGCTGCTAGTAAGAAATTCAGCATACCAAGCAAAGGAGTCTAGATCGTATGTTGGCCCCTCCTCGCCAACGGTGGCAACCACAGTCTTTCCGTCCTTCCGTGCCCTCTTTTGCTGTTGGCGCATGGAGAGCGGCATATTATCCATAGGCCTCTTCTTCTTCCTCAGCGTCATTCTGCCGCCTCTTCTTCTTCAGAGGGGCAGCCGGGACGGCAACGGGGATAGTGGCTCCTGCCGAAGTATATGGCTCCAGGCTGGCTATGGTAACAGCCTCGCTAGGCTAAGATTCCCCAGCGGCACTATTTTTTCCTTCTGCGCCACACGACGCGCTCCGGCAGGCCTTTCCACAGCCTTCTCATGGCGTCGACCCTCAGCCACGAGACGCTCCTTTTGGGCAACGACCGGGTGCACGTCTGTCTCCCTAGCGGGTCTGAGGGTCGCACCTCCTTCGTGGTTGGGTTGAAGCTAGTCATCTTCGCCTTCAGCGCCACCGTAAACATACCATCCAGGTAGTTGTTCAATCCGGTGTTATCCATCAATTTCTTGAATGGCGCTCGACTCAGTTTATTGCCAGGCACCGGATCTACAAAGACCACATCAAGTTAATCTAACATGCAAGATAGTGAAGCAGCGAAGAATATTCAACAATAACTACCTGGAATGCGAGTTAGGTTCAGCTCCGCTACCAATTGCCAACTAGTTAGTAGTCGTAGGTCGAGAAGGTTCCGATTTTCCCAACAACCCTTGATCCTTGCCACGCGACACTCCTCCTCCGGCATCAACACAAAGCGCAACCCAACTACAGACACCAATAAGAGGAAAAGCATTAGGTCTGAATATATTGACACAACAAAAGGGAGAAAATAAAGAAAACAACGGCAACCTCAGATAAGTTGAAACTTTGACTTAATACTATGCGTCCGTCCCTCTGGGTTCAAACCTGCGTCATATTCCAAGCCATCGGTCGCGAAGCAATAAGTTTCCCGCTAGCAGGACATGGAGTCCTGCAGATTCTTAACTAACCGAGGCGCCCCAGTACGCCGACTCAGGTTCACTTGGCCGCTACACCCTTTCCTTCTCACATACGTCAACTCGTAGAAGTGAAACACCTTGGCCACCGTAGGACCTTCACATCCGGACATCCTCCATAGCGCATTCAACGCCATCAGCAACTTCCACATATTGGGGCATATTTGACTAAAGGCGAGGTCGAACTAGCATAGTAATATTTGGAGATTTGGCAACAGCGGAAACCGAACCCCCTGACAGAACACAGCCTCATGAATAGCCGCGTACCCCGCTAGCAAGGACGATGCGTGCTCATTCCTCAGCGGCGCCCTTAGCTTTGCTACCCTGGGAAGTTTAAATACCCTCTTTGTCCGGTTGATAGTCTCTTGGGACATCGGCCCAACGGCTTCATCCACCGGCGTTCCATCTGATAGTTTCCATGTCGACACAACAGCGTTTTCATCTGCGGCATTGTTACCCTCCTCATGTGAACCGCTGGCCACGCCGTCACTTTCCAACCGCTCTTCTCGCCGTTGGCTAGCCGCTGTGTCTTCCCCGGTCGACGCAGCCGACTCCGGTAGTCCCCTAGCCATTGTCAGGTATATCGATCGCAGCGGTTCAATGTCTAGCGGATCGGACAGTGAGGTTCCTGCAGGGCCAGACAGACGCAACGAGTCAATAAAAACCCTATCTGAACTGCTGAGCGACACGTCAGACCCGGAATCCTCACTGCTCGAGATCTCTACGACGTTAGCCATCACAAACACCCTAAAACCTAAATCAATTAGTTCCAAAGGGATCTAAACTACGTCTATGTCAGATTCTACCCAAGAACACTAAACACAGAACTTCAAAGAAAACCAAGAAAATACCAAAACAAGAAACCACATATCCCCCCCAAAAACCCAGATTCAACCATCTAGGAAAATCAAAACCATTACCACTCTGCCAAAAAGGCCAACATCTACCAACAAGTGTTTCTAGACCCTTAAACACATTATCATGATGAAGAGCAAGAACAAATTCAGGCGCAAATAGCTTCAGAGGCCCAAAATGACAAAAACAAAGGCAAGAATTTGAAACACCAACCTGAATATTGGGACGTCTGCACTCGGAGAACTCCTGCTTCAGGCGCTAGGATGATACTCTCAACTAAAAAATCAACACCCCAGTGTTCAACTACAACACTCACTCCTCCAGACTCTCGCAGAACAAGTCTTGAAGACGACGACTCAAGTTTGAAGTTTTTGCAAAACTGTCAAATCTCTCTAAGTGCCCCCTCTTTTATGTAAACATCAACCTAATCCAAGTCGTTCGCTAAAAAGTGACATCAACGAGAACTGTACACATGCCCCACGATCGCACTCACTATCTTGACTAACCGAGGCGTCGCCTTGGTTATAAAATCGATAATTACTCGCATTAATGGCGAAGATATGGGCATGCTGAGGAGACGATATCCCACACGCTAACCCAATGCATGATGACCACGTGTCAGGCGCTGTCAGACGAAGCGTCTATCCGAAGTAACCGTCAAAAAGCAGGTATACCAACCAGCGAGACAGTTTCCGCTAAGCGCAACACCGCTAGCGGGACTTCTCCCTTCATCTTGCAAGCAAGACAGTCTCTGCTAAGTGAAACACCGCTAGCGGAACTTCTCCCTTTCATCTTACAAGCGAGACAGTCTCCGCTAGGCTCAACACTGCTAGTAGAACTTCTCCCCCTCATCATGTAAGCGAGATAGTCTCCGCTAAGTGCAATGCCGCTAGTGGGACTTCTCCCGTTCACCTTGTGTAGATACCTCTACTAGCAAGGCTAGTTTGCTACCTCACCAAGCATAAACAACACCCTCATGGGATCCAACTGCTACTTGCATCTTGTAGCCCTATGTTCAAGCTATGCTACGGTATCCGGAAGCAGCAAATACGTCGCTGGGAAGCCACCTTCCCGGCCTTGCCAACATGCTCTCACAACTAGGCTTTTCTATACTTGAATAGTGGTATTTGAGTCCCATATTGGAAACCATGTAAAGGAGATGGCTTCCTTTACCTATAAAAGGAATGTCTCCTCCCACAACTCAACACACTCTATTACATCCCATTACAACTCATGTAATCCCCTTGGGCCGCAAGGCCCAACACACATAGTTAAACATTCAAGTGGACGTAGTCTCCCTCTAAGGCGGGAGACGAACCACTATACTTCTTGTGTCTCGCTCTCCCTCTCTCTCTCTCTTTATTTATCGTTAACTAGACTTCTCGGTCACTAACGTTAACATTGGAGCAGTCTGTGGGAAGCCGATACAATGGCTTCGTCACTTACCATGCTTTAAGTCTGCTTAACGGAGCTCAAAGGATTTTTCTCTTCTCTTCCTTTGAATTATCAAACTTGCTATCTAGGCATCATCTTCTTTGATCATCACTCTTCTTCTCTTGGATTATGATCCGCTCCAAGTGGCCTTTTTATTTTATTTTTTGTTACATCAAGCAATGTAATCCCATGCTTAGTGGTAACACATTTGGCGGCAAACACAAAGGTATATTTGCTTGGCGGTAACAAAAAAAATAAAAATATGGCGTGCTACCCTAGCGCCACCGCCAACCGATCCTAGCGGTAAAACAAAAACCAAACAATTTTTGCATCAAGTTCAACTTGGGCTCAGTGCCATGACTTAGCGTCGAGGTCATCAACTGCAAGCACCGCTGAGCATAGCGCCACCAAGCTCGTTACTCCATCAGGAGTCTACCGTTAACAGGCTCTACCGCTAAGAACTAAAAGGCTCCGCCAAAAATCATCTTCTCCGCTAGCCAGGCTAACCCAGCGGCCATCTTCTGCTAGCAAGGCAAGCGGTCGGCGACCCGACTTCGCTGCCAGCACCCAGGGTAATCTAGCAGCATCAAAACATCGCCAGCGGCTGCCAGGCCATCTGTCAGCAATCAGCAGCAAAGCTCTAGTCAGGGGTTCTAAACTTCAGTCGGCGGCGGTAGCGGCGAAGCTCCATCAGCGGCAACTCTCTTCCGCTAAGACCCATCAGCGACACTTTCTTCCACTAACCTCCGTGCGGAAACTCTCTTCAGCCAAGCGCTCTACAACGAGGGACACAGCCAACCGCTAGTTCAGCCCAACCCAGCACACCAGCCGTAGCAACTTCCACTCAGCGGCTCCGCATGATATCCTCCTCTAGCGAAGGCTTCGCTCCACTGTCCAACCTCATCCAGCAACCACCGCTGACCCGAGTTTTTTCCTCTAGCCACCTCCGCTAGCAAAAGCTCCGCCAGCCACAACATACTCCACCGCTGCACTGTACACCTCCAGCCCAGGTATCAGTGGAGCATCAGTTGCAATCACAGCGGACCTTCAGTCCCAGCAAAGCTTTACTCCCGGCGGAGCTTCAATACTCTGGGCAAAGTTTCAACTTTCTGGGCGGAGTCTCAACCTCCTCTTCACACCCAGAAAACTACTTTGGCCACCCATCCAATCCTACAATCCTTCCTTGCTACTGGTTTCATAACTGACGGCCCCATGATTTCAATTTCTAGGGGCATCTCCTCAACTCAGCATGCATCAGAGATGAAGTTCAGAGCCTTCTTTCTGAAATGCTGGAAAGCAGATGAGTTTTTCTTTCGGTGCTGATAGCTAAATTGCAAAAGCATATATATTCCTATTATAATCAACCAAGTATATATATAATATAATATACCAAGCATATATATAATATAATATATCCTCATTGTTTTCTACACGTCCATGACCAAAGCATATATTATATATTTTCATTGCTTACAACGCTGGTGGCTTACTTTATTCAACACGTGATGAGCCTTGCATGCACATGCCATGCATTTGAAATCAGTAGCTTGTGATGCATCGCTGTACATGCATATTATTATAAACCCATCTGGTAGAACATGCTAGTTCCATGAGACCATGACAAATGCATGTCCAATTGTACTCACAGTATGCAGCTATGCTTATAAAGCCTATTGCTCATAATATTGCCATACATCGGTACATGGCTATTCTGTTCTACATGTGCAATCATTAATAGCCTTGGCAATTGTCAAAAGCACAATCATTAAACATGTCCACTATGTCCTACATGTACAACGCACACAACCACATAACTATCTAAACAAACTTGCCATCTGCACATTCAGTTTTTTGGTAATTAAAAGGCCAACAAAAGCTTTTGTGGGTAGGAACTTGTACACATATATATAGGCTATTGCATGCGTATACCAAGGTGATTCTTGTCACTTGGGCCATATACATTTACATGTAAATGCTGCCATCACGGCCATGTTTCATTTGCTTATACACTTTGCTCACAATTTTATCAAAGTACACATGCAAATTATTGGTGTCGGTTTTATAAATCCACATATTAATCACCTATTTTGTCTCAAGGAAATCCAATTATTTCTATCGAGCATTCAACCTCAACTACGAGTTGACGAACATTATCGGAGTACTTTAACCGTCACAGGCAATGGACCGTCATGCTCGGCCAACTCCGCTAGCCTCCAAATCGGCATAAGATAAGTCACTATATCTTATCTCTTACGCTCTTGCAATTAGAGCCTTTGCCATGACTATACATGTCTCCATGACCCTTAAGCATGCCTACAAAATGTTAATAGGAACTTTACTACAAGTACATGCACACACATACATGCTTAAATTCACTTTCATGTGACATTCATCTAGAAGCTTGTGACACTTACGAATTAATTAAACATTCTTGGATAAACGACTTGCTCGAGTTACGACTCGCTTGGGTATCGAGTATGGCCATGACTTGCACTTGGGCCACACCCCACATGCTCGCACTGAGCCTACATGCTCAACTGCACCCAACTTGCTCGATCATATCCAACATGCTTTACTTAAGCCCCAAGTTCACAAATGCTTCATACTATGTGACCGGGACTACTCCCACAATTTTCTATGGACACCTATTACACTTGCCACTATCTATTGTGCGTGTTATATGGCCATAAGATCCACATATACAAATACCAATATTTTACATGTTCATACACATTAATGGAATATTGAATTGTTCTACCATTTGTCGCATGCAACAAATCAAATTCTTTTCGCATTCCATTAATACGAGCGATAATCAATACAACAAAGAATTCTACATATGCTCATTTTTTGTCTCATTGTGCAGGTTAGACGAGTCCCTTCTTTCTTAAGGAGTTCGGGGACTTGTAGGGGCTAGGCACCTCTCGGACATTGTTTATGCTTGATGACTTCATGATCATAACTCCCCAACCAAGAAGATCCTCTTACTCGGGGACTTGTAGATACCTCTACTAGCAAGGCTAGTTTACAACCTCACCAAGCATAAACAACACCCTCATGGGATCCAACCGCTACTTGGATCTTGTAGCCTTATGTTCAAGCTACGCTACGGTATCAGGAAGCTGCAAATACGTCGCCGGGAAGCCACCTTCCTGGCCTTGCCAACATGCCCTCACAACTAGGCTTTTCTATACTAGAATAGTGGTATTTGAGTCCCATATCGGAAACCATTTAAAGGAGATGGCTTCCTTTACCTATAAAAGGAATGCCTCCTCCCACAACTCAACACACTCCATTACATTCCATTACAACTCATGTAATCCCCTTGGGCCGCAAGGCCCAACAAACATAGTTAAACATTCAAGTGGACGTAGTCTCCAGCTAAGGCAGGAGACGAACCACTATACTTTTTGTGTCTCGCTCTCCCTCTGTCTCTCTCTTTATTTATCGTTAACTAGACCCCTCGGTCACTAATGTTAACACCTTGTAACATAACAGTCACTACTGAGTGAAACACCGCTTGCGGAAATTCAACCAAGAAGGTCCCCGCGGCACTTCTTACTGCTTTCTATCAGCGGAGGGACTTATGCCAGTGACGATTCCCGAGGCAACGCCTCTCTCTGACAATGACAGCCACGCGGTGTTGTAGTCAAGCTACAGTCCTCCGGGACAAGTAAGGGGACACGTCAACACAGTCTTTGACGATCCTGATCAGGCACGTTGACCCGCACCACTCGGGTATCAAAGATTGGGCTCGCTACCCAACGCCCTCTGATGAGGGTAGATCCCCCTCAACAAACAATATGGTGGCCAAACGGAGGCTTATCTTAGTTGGGGAGTGGGGGACTCCCTGGAGGGCCTAGCAGGCTTATCCATGGTTGACAACGCACTGACGCTAATTATGCTTTCGCAAGTCCAGCAGAAGTAACGCTTCAAACCGTTAGGCAACTCCCAAACCAAGATTTCCCTCCTTGACTGGGGACTTGGGGGACTTGTACTTACATGAGCATTTGTCAAGCATAAATAGCTATAATGGGCCACGCTCATACTACCGCCAATGATACTAACAACCATCAACTGTGTGACCTACGGAAACACCGCCAGGTGTGCTAACACCTGAGCCCCAACTCACCCCTAGATCACCGCTGACGTGCCGTCTCACGCAGTGCCAAGGTAGCCTCGCTGAAACATCAGAAGCTGTGAACTGAACCATATCAGTCCCACATCAAAAACAAGGAAGAGGCTGACCTCTTCCACACCTATAAAAGGTTCACTTCTCTCTCTTCATTAATTACGCATTTACTACTTACTTACTGTTATTCTTTCAATATAAATACATTGACTAACTTAGGCATCAGAGAAGAGAAGACCGTTAACCGCGGTCTCCCTCTGACACCATTTGTATTTCATTTGACAGATAGCAGGAGTCATAAGAACCTCAAGAGTAGCGGTCCTCCCATCTGACCAGCGTTAACCAAGATTTAGCTACCATTGAATCTTAGACATTAATATTTTCAATGTGGGACTGATATGGTTTAGTTCCCAGCTTCTGATGCTTCAGCGAGGCGATCTTGATGAGGCTCTTGGCGGCAAGTCAGCGGTCATCTTGGGGTGAGCCAAGGCTCAGGTGATAGCCCGCTTAGTTGTGTTTTTGTAGGTCACACCATTTGTGGTTATTGGTGCCACTAGCGGTTGCATGAGCATGGCTTATTATAGCTAATTATGCTTGGAAAATGCTTATGTAAGTACAAGTCCTCCAAGTCCCCAGTCAAGGAGGGCAATCTTGGTTGGGTAGTTGCCTAGCAGTTTGAAGCGTTACTTATAATTAGCGTCAGTACGTTGTCAACCATAGATTTATTATGAGAAAATGCTTGATACCCTTTCGGGTGGGCCCCTGCTAGGCCCCCTAGGGAGTCCCCCACTCCCCAGCTAAGATAGGCCTCCGTTTGGCCTGCATATTGTTTGTTGAGGGGGATCTGCACTGAGCAGAGGGCGTTGGGTAGCGAGCCCAATCTTTGATACCCGAGTGGTGGGGGTCAACGTACCTGATCAGGGCTATCAAAGACTATGTTGACGTGTCCCCTTACTTGTCCCGGAGGACTGTTGATTGACTACAACACCGTGTGGCTGTCGTTATCAGAGTGAGGCGTTGCCTCGAAAATCGCCACTGGCAGAAGTCCCTCCGCTGATAGAAAGCAGTAAGAAGTGTCGAGGGGACCTTCTTGCTTGCGAGATGGAGAAGTTCTGCGAGCGGTGTTGCGCTCAGCGAAGACTGGGTTGCTTTGTAAGATGTAATGGAGAAGTCTCGCTAGCGGTGTTGCGCTTAGAGGGGATTGTCTCGCTTGCAAGAAGAGAGGGAGAAGTTCCACCAGCGGTGTTGCTCTTAGCGGGGACTGTCTCGCTTGCAAGAAGAGAGGGAGAGGTTCCACTAGAGTTGTTGTGCTTAAAGAAGACTGTCTCGCTTGCAAGATGAAAGGGAGAGGTCCCGCTAGCGGTGTTGCGCTTAGGGGAGATTGTCTCGCTTGCAAGATGAAAGGGAGAGTCCCGCAAGCTGTGTTGCTCTTAGCGGAGACTATCTCGCTTGCAAGATGAAAGGGAGAGGTCCAGTTAGCGGTGTTGCGCTTAGTGGAGATTGTCTCGCTTGCTGATTGGTATGCCTGCTTTTTGACTATTACTTCGGATAGACTCTTCGTCTGACAGCTCCCGACACTTGGATGTCGCGCATTGGGTTAGCGTGTGGGTGTACGCCTTCTTAGCATAGCCGTATCTTCGCCATTAATGCGAGTAATTATCATTTTATAACCGAGGCGACCCGGATAGTGAATGCGATAGTGGGGCACATGTACGGTTCTCGTGTGATGTCATTTTTTAGCGGACGACCCAGATTTTCCTGATATTGACATAAAGGGGGGGGGGGGGAACTTTAGAGAGATTGGACACTTTTACGAAAACTTCAAATTTGAGTCGTCGTCTTCTAGCTTTGGTCTGTGAGAGTCTGAAGCAGTGAGTGCTGTGGTTGAGTATTGGGGCGTTGATTTTTCAGGAGAGTACCATCCTATCATCAGAAGCAGGAGTTCCTTGAGCAAAGACATCCTACATACCCGAGGTTGGTGGTCTTCATCTTGCCTTTGTTTTCTGTTTTGGGTTTCTGGATATGATTGCGTTTGAATGTGTTCTTGGTCTTTGTTGTGATAATGTGGTTGGGGGTCAAGAAAGGTTTGTTGGTAGGTGTTGGCCTTGTTGGCAGAGCGTTGATGGTTTTGATTTTTCTAGATGGTCGAATATGGGTTTTGAGGGGTATATGTGGTTTCTTGTTTTGGCACTTTCTGGGTTTTCTTTGAAGTTTATTTCGTGGTGTTCTTGGGTAGAACCTGACATAGGAGTTGTTTAGATCCATTTGGAACTAACTGATTTGGGTTTTAGGGTATTTGTGATGGCTAACATAGTAGAGATCTCGAGCATTGAGGATTCTGGGTCTGACGTGTCACTCAACGATTCAGATAGGGTTTTTTTTTACTCATTGCGTCCATCTGCCCCTATAGGAACCTCACTATCCGATCCGCTAGACATCGAAACGCTGCAGACGATATATCCGACGATGGCTAGGGGACTACCGGAGTCCATTGCGTCTGCCAGGGAAGATATGGCAGCTAGCCAACGGCGAGAGGAGCGATTGACTAGTCATGGTGCGGCCAGCGGTTCTCATGAGGAGGGTGAGAAAGTCGCGGATGAAAACGCTGTCGTGTCGACATGGAAATTATCAGATGGAATGCCAATGGATGAGGTGTTGGGCCGATGTCCCAATCGACGATCAACAGGATAAAGCGGGTGTTTAAGCTTCCCAGGGTAGTGAAGCTAAGGGCACTGCTGAGGAACTAGCCCGCATCGTCCTTGCCAGCGGGGTACGCGGCTCTTCATGAGGCTGTCTTCCATTGTTGCCGAATCTCTAAATACTACTATGCGAGTTCGACCTTGCCTTTGGGCAAATCTGTCCAAATATGTGGAAGATGCTGATGGCGTTGAACGCACTATAGAGGATGTCCAGCTGTGAAGGTCCAATGGTAGTCGAGGTGTTGCATTTCTATGAGTTAACGTATGTGACAAGGAAAGGGTGCAGCGGCCAAGTGAACCTGAGTCGGCATATCGGGGCGCCCCGGTTGGTTGCACTACTAGAATTTTGATCTTAGACATCACGACAATTACATCGGTGATGAATTCAGCTGATGTAAAAAAATATTTTTAACATCGATTTCTGAAAATTCGATTTCTATTTATATAATTAACATCGTTTATTACTGTTGACCGATGTCTATATTTTGATTTCAAAATTTTCAAAAACGCGGAAAGACAAAGTTAGAAATTTTCATACACGCGGGGACAAAATTTTCCCACTTTAGCTCACTCACTTTATCTCCAACCTAAACTTGCGACCCATTTTGTCTCTCGCTCTTCCCCGAAACCTGTTCCTCTACTCCCTCCCTTCCCGCTCGTGCTCTCCCTCTCTCTCCCTTTCTCCCCCTTCCCTCCAATAGAACCAAAACCACACAACCCTGGAAGATGGTGGCCGGCTCATCTCGGAGGTGTAGCCTGGCATTGACTCGTCAGAGGAAGGCGAAGAAGATGGTGGTTACGGTGAGTCCACCCCTGTGTTCAGAGATCGGTGACGGAGGAGAGAGATTCCTCTAGATCCACTTTCTCTCTCCTTTCCCTCTCTCTCGTCTGTGCTTCTCTCTTTTCTCTCGTTTGTACTCTGGTCTCAAGTAAACATTGAGGTAAAAAATTCGGCTAATCCATCCACTTAAATCTTTGGGCCTTTATCAATTTTCACTCTTGAGTAATTGGACTTGATCGGAATCAGTGATAGGGTTCATTCTATTTTTCAGACAAAGAAATCCAAGGAGGATCTGAAGGAAGCCTGCTGGTATGGGTTCGCTTAATTTCAATTTCAATGCTATTTAGGAATTGGGCTAGTGTAATCTCAATTTCACTGTGACAGATCATGCTCAGATGCTCTTGAACATCCTATGAATTTGGGCAGTCTCCTTTTGCAGGTCTCTCTTGTTTCATGATTTTGTGGCAAAGTGCTTGACAAAAGAACATCGGGTTCGGGCGCGAAGAAGAGTGACGGGTCGGAGTTTTTGGAAAACGGGTGGGATCCGGAGCTCAGCTTTCCCATCACATTTTAGTTAATTAATTGTGAGTAGTAGTGGTGCCCTTTGATTATGTTTTTGATGTTAATTAAAGATTTAATCTTTAAGCCTAATTTAGTCATTGCTCAGTTTTGAATTAGGAATTTACTATGGATTACAGAGTGTCTCTATTTTGCTTCTATTTTTCAACTTCTGAACTTTAGTTTTAGCTGATTTCATGCTTTTCGGGTAATGAATATTGCAATGATTGAGAGGAAGAATGGTTTGAAAAATTTTCAGGGCGCTGGTTCGATAACCATGGGGAATACTTGTTATCTCAATTCGGTGTTGCAGTGCTTGACATATACTGAGCCTTTAGCTGCCTACTTGCAAAGTGGCAGGCATCGAAATTATGTGAGTACTCCGCTAATGCTTATTTGTTTGTTGACGTACTTGGTTTTGGGGATTTATCTGTAGTTTAAGGTAGTTCATTACAACAGGAGCTATTGAGTTATTTAGTATTGTCTACTTTTCTATCCTTTTCTTTTGGTAGTTCAAATTAATCCTAATGTGTTCCTGTTGCTCAAAATCCTATTGGGTTATGTTTGTTTGGACTGAAAATTAGCTAAAGAACGATATCCTAATGTCTTATTATGTAATGGCCAGATGCAAGTGCTCCATGGATAAACATATGCAATTGTTGAGGTAAGTCTCACATATTAGACATTTCAGCTTTCTTTTTCAAGTTTAATTGTATAAGCAAACTGGGTAGCTATTCTTTTATAACAATCAAATAGTTTGGTTTCAGTTCCGCTTCTACTAACAGCGGTGTTAATAATGTAGACATTCAAGGAGACTGATTGCAGCTGGATCAGGAATTGCCTTACTTGATTCAGTGGTGATTTCTCAATCAGTGTCTTGCTGATAATCTAGGCTAATTATGTGTCCTGAACTGTTTGGGTGATATGTTTGCATTGAAGTTCAATTGATTGTGAGACTCTTCTTCAAAAAGATCAAAATTTTATATGGTGTAAATCTCGTCTCTTCCAATACATTTTGTTTCTTATCTCAGGTAGAAGAGTCAAAGAACAGCAGGGATCCACCTATTGGTTTTGCTTTAATAAGACCTCCAGGACACCATGCAATTTCAAAGGGTCTGATGGGGTTTTGTGTGTTTGGAAATATTGCAATTGCAGCTCATTATGCTCAGCGTGCACATGGCTTGAAGGGTGTCTTTATAATTGATTTTGATGTTCACCACGGGAATGGGACAAATGATGCTTTCTATGAGGATCCGGATATATTCTTCCTTTCAACTCACCAAGTAAGTAACAATTTTCGATACATTGTCTGTTCAAATTTATTTATATGTTCTTGTTATGCTAGTCTACATTTGAAATTTACTCCATGATTAATGACTGCTGATGGTAGTGTGAATATAGCCCTTGAAGTATGGATCTAGAAGATTCCAAATTCATCTGTGTGGAAGGGATATCTTGGCATAACTTAAATCTCATTTTTATTTTTGTTCTGCAGAAAGTAGTGCAAAGATGGCCTTGCTTATGGAATGGTATACAATGACTGTGCTACTTATTTGCAAGCCCTTTGTTTTGTATATGGAGAAGTTTAGGCCATATGTCCCCTTCTCCCTACTCTTTGTACTCTTTTTATCAAAAATAGTATTAATGAGAATTTTCTTTTGGTTACCACTTGTACTCTCATTGTGATAATTTTCTAGTGAAGAAACTGATTTATGCACATAAGAAGCAAATCATTTTGAAGCTTGCAACAGAAATATACTGTAAATTTGGGGAAAGATGGAGAAGGAGAGGACTTTCAGTGAGTTTGATTCGCGGAAGACACAAACTTTCGACTCAATTTGCTACTGGGTTTGAGAGAGAGAGAGAGAGAGAGGCGGTGATACAGTGGTTCTTCGTAGGCTTGCGAAGATGTGATTAGGTGAAATTGATGGTTACTCGGTTCCTTCCGCCGCTCCTGTCAGTGGGGTTTTCTCCGGATTGTATGATTAGAACAGATCCGGGAAAAAGAAGGAACTTCGAATGGGATAATATATGCTGGGAGGAGGAAAAAGAAGGAAGATGTGGAGAGTGGTTCTGATGAGGAGCTTACCAAGTACAAAAGGAGGTTGAAGAAGGTCCGGGAATGCTTTGGCTTTGGGGCGTGTGGCGGAGGAGCGATGGAATCGGGTTTTGAAGACACAGGAGAGATCAATCGATGGGAAGAAGGTGTTTTGAGTTTTGACGGTAGAGGAGGCTGGGAAGACTGGAAGAGAGAAGCTGAGAATAATAAAACCCTATCTGGGTCAAGGTTAAAAGATGAGGACATAATTGGAAAAAAGAGTAAAATTTCATTAAATGAATCCTGTTCACTCTGTGTTTCCATGAAGCAGTTTTCCAAAGCTAGTAGTAGGATGCTTCTCAATTTCAGCTTTGAGGAGAATCAATTCGGACCAAAAGCCGCTTCTACACACTTTACCAAACACCATAGCATTAGCCCAAAAGCATAAGCAGGTTCAAAAGTACCTCCAAAATCAATCCCAAACTGGGCCAAAAACACATTCACACTTCTAACAAATCATCCATAATCTCCTAGAGCCACCCTGCTCCCCAAATTCCAACAACTCCACAATTTGCAACTAAAATCCGAACAATACAACATAATCCAAATACACAAGTGCAAAATCCAAACTTTACAACATTTGTCCCACAGGTTATCAGAGCAATCCAAAGGAGAAAAAGAATTCATAATACAAGTAGGTTCAATGATTAACTTACAATATGAAAACAATAGTAGCAGATGCTATGCCCCGAATCCTACTATGCCGAACCAGCTACTCTGCAGACTGGACATTTGAAACCGAAGGGCCCAGGGGAAAGTAGATAAAAACATTAGCGTGAGTGGACAAAAATAATTAATTGCAAAATAAAAGGATTTTGTACTTTCCCATGTTTATTTCTTTAAAAACCCGATGCAAGCAACAATTACGGAAAAACAAACCAACTGATGTTCAGCTCAAGAAAACCGACAAGCCCCGCTAGTCACAAACAACCAAGTAAAAAGATTGAAACTTCGATACTCAAGAAAAATAAAACCAGCCCCGCTGATTAAAGGAAATTGGACTAGCCCCGCTAGTCAAGTAGCAGTAGAGTATGGGGAAGAAATTATCACCATACAAGTAAGGGAGCCTCCCAAGCTCGGGTCGGAGTGTCCCATGCTCTGCTCAACTCACCCACAAACACATAGTAAGCGGGGAAGAGTACTGATAGGCTATCTAGCAATAAATATGACGACCCAGGTATGGTGGGTTAAAATCATATGAAAATTGAAAATCAGTGAGGCTTCCCCAATATATCACGAGAAAATACATATTCCAACGACGTGGCCCCGCACACCAAAATATTCTCAAATTCATAAATAAATAGGCAAGGAATCATAGATGAGTAAAATTCTCTCGAAAATCCCATTTTCGAAAACTTTTCAGAAATCTTAGAATCGACGAATGAAAATATAAATAGTTCATGAAATCGCCTCGATCGGGAAACAATTCTTCGAAAATCATTCTAAATGAAGAGTTTAAAATGGAGCATAACAATTTCTAATCCGAAAGTCCAATCGACAAATAATTCCATATTTAAAAAAAAAATCTGATAATATGCTCAATAATTAAAAGGATAATTTAAATAAATTCTTAATTTAGAAAAATTTAATTGCAAGCAATATTTAAAATCAAACGTCCACTCATAGTATACGGCTAACGTGGTATCCAAGCGTAAGGATCCTCATCGAGCGATAGGTCGGTACCTCGTCCTGTACACAATTATATTCCGTAGACAACAATTCGGTAAATAAATACGATTCAAAACAAATCCCGAAAACCCCACGTAATCCAAGATCTCCATTTCTTTCTGGATTCAAGCCAAACTTCACCATTAATATCCATCCGTCAATTAAAGTATTCCATATCGGAAACAAAGGAAATCCAAAGGTCGGATTCCCACAAATCGACAACCGAAACTCCCAAACATCGGAGATTCACAATCAATGTCAAACAATTATATTATTTAATTAGCTAAAAAAATCACAATTAAAAAGCTGCCCTACACCCCGCCGCCGCCGCCACTGCCACCAGCTCCAATAGCCACCAAACTTTGGTAGTAGCACCTACTCAACAGACCCAACAACTTTCTTAACTGTGACAAAGTTAGAAAATGAGTAGAAGTACCTCAACAATTAAGGAGAAGGTTGAACCCGATTCGTGAATAGTGACCCAGAATTTCAAACCTTCGATTCTTCCTTCTCGCGTCAAATCGCTGTAAAATGTTCGGGGAGCATCATCTATGTCCCAAGGCGCTTCCAAAGAACCTAACTTGATCATCTGGGGTGGTCGGAATCGGAAGAAACCGGCGTTGACTCAAACTGCTACAGTAAACTTTCAAGGCTCGATGCATCATTTTCCGGCCAAGCCGCTGTGAGCCACCACCGCTAGCGCCAAAAGGAGGAGGAGACGAGTCCAATGGTACTAGCCTTGTGCCACCAAGTGGCGGGAAGAGAGAGAACGCCGGAGTTGCAGAGAGCGCCGAGGATAGAGAGAAAAAGCGGGAGGAAGGACAGAGAAGAAGAAATGGAAACTTACCGGCCACAGTAACTTTTTCAAATTTATACCATCTACCATGAACAGTAACTTTCATTTTTTGCTTATAACTTTCGCATACGAACTCCGATTTTTATGTACCACATATGCACGCACTCGGTTTAACACTTTATACAAGTTTCAAGAAGGAAATTTTCTCAAATTTTGACCCGAACAAAAAGTCAACTTTTAGGGCCACTAAAAGTATTGAAACAAAGTAAAAAGTGAAAGTAATTGTCGTTTACCGTCCAAATGACTAGTAAATGGGCAAATTAAGATACAGGACGTTACAATCTCCCCTCCTTAAAAAATGTTCGTCTTCGAAATTCACACGAATTACTAAAGGCTTAATTAAACCAACTCTATTGGATACGCGTTCCCTAGTGAAACAATATGAGAAAAAATAACTCAAGAGAAAGAATATAGTACCATCAAGAGTATTTGGAGGAACGTGATCCTCTTGCTACATCATGGCATGAAGTCTCGTTTGTGTCGCTGGACATCTACGGCGACTGCTACCTCGTTGAGTGCTGCCCCTGGCAAAACTAGTGGGAGTGCCACCCCTGGTAGAATTAGTGTAAGTGCCGCTAGACAAACCTCTAGATGGGTAATTGGAACCCTGACCGACGTTTAGAGTAACACCTTGAGTCAATGTAGGGCAATCCCTTCTATAATTACCCTGCTGTCCACACTGATAGCACGTCACATGCGAGTGGCCCCAGCCAGGGTCCATCCAAGAGAGTTGCTTTCACTTCTGGTTCAGGATCTTCTGAAGGTAGTAGACGTGTCAGTTCGAATTTGATCACTCTATCTGATTTTTGAGGACTTAATATGGGAGGTGGTCAGTCTGAGTGGCAGTTCAGTGACGGCACCAGTCAGTATGGTGGTACCTCATAGAGATTTCATACTGGGAGAGATCGTCCCTAGCGTCAGACGAGGGATGTGACGTGCTATCAGTATGGACAGCAGGGTCATTATAGGACGGATTACCCTACATTGACTCAGGGTGTTACTCCAAACGTTGGTCAGGGTTCTAGTTACGCATAAGTTCTAGTTACGCATAAGGAGGTTCATCTAGCGGCACTCACACTAATTCTGCCAGGGGCGCCTTGAGCCAGTGATCAATTGCCCTAAAAGCCATTAGCTTCAATTCACAGCGTGGAGGATGAATCGAAGAAATTTCCGAAGCTAGGGTTTGGAATTTCTGGGTTTCTCTTCACAGGCCGATTTCGACTGTTTCAAGATAAAAATTGGAACTTGTTGTAGTTGAGGAAAATTTTAGGCTTGTTGAGTTGTTGTTGTATATGAAATTTCGTGGCCATTGGAGGAGGTGACCGGCGGAGCGTGATTGTCGTATGAAAGTGAAAGTAATTTTGGATTTTCGTATGATTTTAACCCACCATACCTGGCACGTCATATTTATTGTTAGCTAGCCTATTAGTACTCCTCCCCACTTACTATGTGTTTGTGGGCGAGTTGAATAGAGCATAGGATGCTCAAGAGTGTGGGACACTCCGACGGAGTTTATACTTTCCCATGTTTATTTCATTAAAAACCGATGCATGCAATAATTAAGGAATACAAACCGACTGATGTTCATCTCAAGAAAATCGACTTGCCCCGCTAGTCACAAACAACCAAGTAAAGAGATTGAAACTTCGATACTCAAGAAAATAGGACCAGCCCCGCTGGTTAAACTAAAATCAAACTAGCCCCGCTGGTCAAGTAGTAGTAGAGTATGAGGAAGAAGTTATCACCATACTAGTAAGGAGCCTCCGAGGGCCACTAAAAACATCGAAACAAAGTAAAATGTGAAAGTAATTGTTGTTTACCTTCAAAATGACTAGTAAACGGGTAAATTAAGATACGGGACGTTACAGGTGGCGTTAGAAAGTGATGACCATTAACCTTGGCTCCATGGTTTCCAACCCTTCTTCCCTCAAAATCACGGCTCCTACGGTCGCGTGATTGTTGCCTTGGGTGATTACTTTCTCGAGCATTTCGATCGTATGGATCATGACATCGATGGCGAATTTCTCTAGCTATGAGACGATGCTCTTGGTGGCCATCTTTACCCCTATCAATTTCTCTGTTCATAGCTTCAATAAGCTGTTGAAAACTTGTGATTCGTCTTGCATTTACATGAGTTCGGAATAATTCTGAGGACCTCATAGCATAGACAGGGAAGGTATTAAGTGTTTTCTCAATCAATTGGTCTTCCGTGATTGTCTTTCCACAGAGACGCATCATTGATCTGATGCGAAGAGCTTCCGAATAAAATTGCATGACCGTTTCAAATTCAGAGAAGCAAAGATCATTCCATTCTGCTTCTATATTCTGAAGGATAGAGTCATGAACATTGCCATAACATTCACAAAGCGCTTCCCAAAGCTTTATGGCGCTATCCTCATTTATGAACTCAAACTGAAGGTCACTATCCATGTGACGTTTCATGAAGGCAAGTGCCCTGGAATTATCTTTCTCAGTTTGAGGATCTGGAGCTGTTTCTATAGGACAAAGCTCTTGGATTGTATGTAATAAATCTCGGGCAGTAAGATGGATCTCAATGTCAATGGCCCAATCTAAATACCCTTTGCCTGCATAATCCAATGGAACAAAATCGAGTTTGTTCGTGTTTGACATCCTGAAAAAGGGTGAAACAAGAACGAATTAGTTTCGGAGCTAAACTTCCACGAAAACTAAAATAATAAGATTTATGAGCTATGCTACCAAGAAATCAATTTCCAAGAATAGGGTTTAGGGTTGAGGCTGAAACAATGATGCTTAATATGGTCATAATTCGATACTTGCGGACGCTCTTAGTTCAAATATTATGAACACCCTTAGTTCATTGATTATGAACGCTCTTAGTTAGAATAATATGAACACTCTTAGTTCTTTGATTACGAACGCTCTTAGTTCGTTTAGCGTGAATCCCCACAATTCCGCTTATTAAATAATCGAACCCATGTTCGTATATGGAAAATCCTGCAGCAAATATGAAATTTAAAAGACAAGAAAGCAGGAACTTTAATCTTTAAAACTTACTTGTTGAAATTCGGAGCATATTCGCTTCGAATGGTGTACAACTCCCACTTTGAATGGTGTACAGCTCTCAAAACGACTCTAATGGGGCTGAAATTTGGAGGTTAGATAGAAGAGACAGATATGAATAACTTTGATGAAGGAAGGATTTTGATTTGAGGTTCCGATCAAGATGTTTTAGGGCGTTCAAACAGGCTGATCTGCACATGAACGAGTGTGCTGCAGGGGCAGCAGGCGTGCGAAGATGCTGCAAGGGCAGAAGGTGGCACACTAGTGTGCAAGGGCTGCAGGGGCAGCACACGGTATAGCTAGCTAGGGCTAGGAGCTTGCGGCAGTTGGTATTGGCCGTAATAGGAAAAACTGGGCAAAAAAGTTGTTTTTGCTTATTTTTCTGTAGGAGGACCAGTTGGTTTGACGGCTGGTTCAGGGGCTTTTGGACTGGTTCCTGAATCCTAGGACAGAGACGGTGCTGCTGACAAAATTTTGTGGCAATTGGGTGTCCAGAAGGTGCTGAACTGCTGGAGAGATCGTAGCAGATGGTTTGTGGCTTCCTACAGCCGGTTCGGTAAGTTCCAGCCAATTTTGGTTGTGTTGTGGTCGGTTCCGGACTCCTTAGGTCGGAGGCTACTAGTTGGGAGGCGGAGGCAACTAGGGTTTGAGGGTTTCGACTTGTTTTAGGGTTTTGGTTATTTGTTACAGGGTTAGAGTTCGTGCTGATAACGTGTTTAAGGAAAATATGATTTGTAGAGAGATTGATGAGAGAATTGTGTGTGGTCTATTATTGATAATAGGAGTAATTTATATAGGGATTTACAAAGTACATAATCTTGTCATACAAGGAAATAGAATCCGAATATAATTAGGAAATCTAGAACCTTCTCTCCTATTACAACTCTAGAACTAAACCCTAGTTTGAATAGGCACACTTAATGTCGATATCCTTCAACATAAAGTGTATTTTAAAGCTTTTCTTTATATCCTTTTGACTTAATAAAAGTAGAGTTTTCAGCTCCAAATTTTGGGGCGTGACACAACCTGCATTGAAATTATGAAAAACTAAAGCACTAAAGCTGCAACATTAGGGGGAAGATTCACCAAAAAAAAAAACATTAGGGGAAGATTGCGAATCAATGATTTATCTTTGCTTCTAACAGTTTACGAATTGAGTAACTTCTTAGGCCTAAACCTTGTATTTTGTGGTAGTAGCAACTTCTTTTATTGTTTATTCAACTTCAAGTATGTATAGGCTTTCTGCATGTGTTTCATTAAACCCATTTGTAAATTGAGTAAGTGTTAGCGAGTCTTTACATTGCTATAGTATGTGCATGACTCCTAACATGTCTGCAATGCATTGTGACTCATCTCTAGATCTGAGAGTAGATGGGAGCAAACTCAAAGATATCCTAGAGGTACTTTGCTCCTACTCATTGATGAAATCATCACTTTGGTATCTCGCCTTGCATTTTACTTTAATTTTTATTACCTTTCTAGCATTGTTTCTATTTTGGGAGGGTCTGTTAGCAAAGTAAAAACAAGAAAAAGTTGAAACGGCTATGTATTATCTTTCTAAGCTAAGCTAAATGTCCTTTTTGTTGTCCTTGAGAGAACGAACATGTCCATTTTGTATCAAGAGTCATGAGTCATGTACTCATGTGGTAATGGTGGAAATCAATGTATTTATATTGTGATTTCTGGATTTTGCTGGTTTTGGTTTCAATTGCACTCTCTGTTCTTTGCTATTAATTTCCTGCATTTTCGTTTTCTTGTTTCACTGCTCTTTCTTCACATTCCCATGCAGTTTTGTATTATCTTTCCTCTGCAACTATTAAATCATGTTCTGCCTGATGCAAACATTGTCAAATTTCATCAAATCACTAAACAAGTTTGCATCTTGCAGGCCAATTGCGAGAGTGAGACATTCCAGGTTTTGTTGAAGCCAAAAGTAGTTGAAGGCTGAGAGCTATAGAGAATAGGAATGTTTTTTTTATTCTTGTGTAGCTAACTAGGAATGCTCTTGTTTAGTGCATTATCTAGTTATTTGAATGTATGAATGATTGAATAATAGTACATGAATGATATGGATTAAAGTAATGTTTATATGGTAAAATATTGAGCATTATTCTGGACAAACATTTATATTGGTATTCTTGTTGTTGTTGAAGGTTTTGTCATACAACACAATACAAAACAATGTGTTGTATGACTGTAAAAGAGTTCAAAATTGAGGCTTCTCCTACAACAGTCATTGGTTGTTACCCAATTTGATTACAATATTCACACCACAACTAACCAAATATAGTTATTGTGTGAACTAACAAGCAACAACAAAAGAAAACAAAATTCTGTTGTGTGAGATTCATAACACACAATAGAAATAAAATCATCTCTGTTGTCTGAGTGAATCAACAGACAAGGGAGATAATTTCACTTTGGTTGTGTGTTCCATATCTTAGACAACAAAGAATGAGTTATATTTGTTGTGTGTTATTAATCTCAGACAACAAAGAATGAGTAATATATGTTGTGTGTTATGAACCTCAGACAACAAAGAATGAGTTATATCTGTTGTGTGTTATGAATCTCAGACAACAGCAAAGTTTCTTTTTCTGTTGTCTGAATGTGCTAAGGCAAGCCATGCCAGGCACATGCCTGAATAGAATTCGCACAACAGAACTAAATATCTGTTGAGGAAATGGATATTGCACAACGGTGAATTCACCGTTGTGTGATTTTTCAATCATACAACACTCTTTTAGACCACAGTGAGGCTGGTCATCATGCAACTCCAAATCTCAATCGTCTAATTAACTTATTGTAGTAGTGGAAACCTTAGTATGTAGTGTTTCTGTGTGCATTTTGTTTTCTTTTGTCTTTAAAAGATTTTTCTAAAAGCAGGTCAAAGTGTACAACCAAGCAGAGAACACAGAACAGCAAAATACAAACAGCTAACAGAGATGGCAGTTATTTAAGTGGTTAATTTTCAAATTCTTATCCAAAGTTCGTTGTGGTTGATGAACTCTATTTTCTTTACTTAGTTGCAAAGGATGTTGCAGAGGAAGAATTGATGCAATAATTTGGAACTCTGAACAACGATGAAGAGTACAGTAATACGGCTGATATTATAGAGATGAATAACATGAGTATATAGTGATAGCAGAGCAAGAGGATGATAGTATATGTAGCAACAAGGAAATAAGTAAAAAGATATACATGATTCAGCCTTCGGATTGAGGAAAGTATCAACTATTAAGTCTTTTAACCTATACATTTGGGTATATATTCTACAAGAAAAATAACAACCAAAAGTTGCTTTGTATGTTTCTTACATTATGTTCAAGCACTTGTGGAATTATCAAGAGGATGAAAGTATCTATTGAAGAACACCATAGAATCAGCTTCTACAGCATATCCATCTTGATTACGGTGCCAACTAAAGTAAGCATGGCTTCGGTTCTTGATGTCAAAAATGGCATGACCAAAACTGGCCTCTCGATAGGCCGAGTACTCTGGCTGTGGCTCTGTCATGCTGCACACAGAAGAAGACATTCAATGATTCAAGTATTGTCACAAAATATCAAATATATCATGTTGCACATATTCATTTATACTTACGAGGTTGCTAAGCCTTCAAGATTTCCTCCATCCCCAATGGTAATGTACACAGGTGCAGATTGATCTTTCACAGGAATGCAATTACCATTTGTAATGTTATATGCAACATTGGATATGCGTTCCTGTGTTATATAGAATTAGAAATCACTTGTTGAGCAATACGCTCATGATGATTAATTGGGCAGGGAAAAAGGAAATAAATACATGCAGTTTCCTTTCACATAGCTATCAGAATTTGTGAAAAGTAATTTTCCTCAAAAGGGTTTTGTGTAGCTTATCAAAAACATTGAATTGATCAGGGATAAAGTGTGCTGAACTGCAAAATCTTAGTTTTACAAACAAATAGAGAGTAATTTCAGAGACAATGACCAGTTCTATGCAGATAGCAGGTATCAAACAAAATGATTCTGAAACTAATGATTTAGAACACATACATCGAGCACTTACAGATCGTTCATAGGCATGGACATGACCAGAAAATACCACGTCAACTTTGTACTGTACAAACCACGGCTCAAACATCACTCTCATGCTTTCTCCTTCCATATAGTGATAGTTGTAGCTATTATACCATGGGGAATGCATTAAGACAATCAACCATGGTGTCTCACTTCTGTTAACTTTTGATAGCTCCTGCTCGAGCCATACGTACTGAGGAGTGTATTTACCTAAAGAAAAACAAGATAGTAAGAAAAATGAAATAATATGGTTGAATATAATGAACTTGTTTAATCAGGGAAAATTCTACAATGTGTTAACGTATGACATACATACAATTGTCTTAAAAGTGGTAAAATGAGTCCTCAAAATAGTAATATTAGTCCTCAAAGTAGTAACATGAGTCCTTAAAGTAGTAAATTTTCTTAGTTACCACATGAGTCCTCAAAATAGTAATATTAGTCCTCAACGTGGTAACATGAGTCCTTAAAGTGGTAAATTTTCTTAGTTTACCATATGAGTCCTGAAAATAGTAATAATAGTCCTCAAAGTGATAATATGAGTCATTAGTGGGGTAAAAATAGTTGATGTATAAGAAATGTTAGCATACCATAGTTTTACCCGTTTAATCAGTCACCTTAATTAACAAAGTCCTTTTCTTCTTGGCATTGAAAACAACAAAACAAGGAACAGAAACGTGTCTAACAAAGACATTTTGTACAGATGATCTAACTACAATGTTAAATATATCTGAAACTAATACACTTTTCATACCTTTTGCTGGATAAACTTGTTCATCACTCATGTTGATAAAAATAGTATGCATGAATATAAAATATATTCTTACCATATGCTGAATATGAAGCTAAGACGATGATGTAGGACGAAGCTCTCTTGATTGAGTACCAAAAAGGGGCAGTACTCCCTGATGCTTTATGTGGGACATGATACCGGTGAGTGTAAGGTTTAAAAGGCTTGGTTTCACCCTGCCATATATAAAAGTACCAATTCTCTTTTAGTAAAAGTAGTTCATCCAATGATTCATCAGTACTTGGAAAGTGCATATGCAAAATGATTGAGCAGCAAATTCTGGTTCAAATTTTTTAACATGGACAACTGTAAATAAACTAGTATAATGGCACCATGGTCCGAGACCATATAATAATTTTCCTCACCTCGTTAGCTATCATACATCCATCCTTATCTTGTTGTTTAGCATTTATGCAATGCAGGCCGTGCTTGCGTTCTTTGGTTTCCCAAAGAAGACAATCATTCTTATAGGTGGCAATCCGAATACACTTATTACCTATCATACGTTGTTTTCTTACAAGAGAACAAACCGAATCCCAACTTATCAATTGTGACTTGTAAGATCAAATCTAATATTACATGGGCAAGAAAAACTTTCTCTTGATTAGAGCATTTAGAAATGGTCTCATGGATAAACGTAAAATGTCCCAGAGGATCTAGAATTCACAGAAAATCCACAAGCAAAAGTGTATGCAAATATATAGTCTAACAAACAAAAAATGAATGATTATAGTGGTAAATGGTAATGCATAAAAAAGTATATGCCAACAGAGGTAAAACTAACCTCAAGAAATAGTCTATATGTATGTCTCCAAAGATGTATAATGTTATAGTACTAAAAATAACTATATCATGTATGATCTTATCCAAGACAAGAAAAGACAACTAAGCTAGAGTACAAGTTTATGTTCCAGAGAAACCAAAGGTTTTTTGAGATGCTTACAATTTCTGGGGCAAAATCAATTTCATGATTCCCTGCAGTCCATATCCAAGGTTGATAAGCAGCACTTCGCTCTGTGAATCTTCCCCATGTATCCCATCTGACATTATCATGATTTGGGTAGTCATCCGCATAGGAGAGGTCGCCAACAAATAAAATTGTCTCTCCTTTCAGTGGATTTAGCTCGTAATGAGTTAGCGTCTTGTTTGAATCAAAGGTCTGACCCAGATCCCCTGCAACCCAATGGTAACTGGCTAAATGAAATTCATATGTATGGAAATGCAGTGTTGCCGATCTTGTCCATTATGTAGTTCCATGCTTTTAAGATTAAGGCCAAAAAGAACACTATGTCTTCATATTAAAGCTATACTAGTTTGAAGAAATTACAAAACATAAGACCAAAGACATTTGAAATAGCTAGCTCAATACAATCTAACTGAAATGGATTTAAATTAACTACAACAAGGAAGCATTTGAAACTCATTTGAACTTTTTCTTTCAATTCAAAATCCAATTAGATTCTTATAGTTCGAGCATGCAATTTAACTATACAATATTAACTAAATCACTGTTTTCGAAACCATTCATCCAAAATGAACCCTTAAAGACGAGAATATATCATAAGACTGGAACCATTATCTATGATTCGTAATGCCAAATGTTGAATGAAGTCTATCGAGCTAGATGATCCTTACTATGTATTGTGTTTTGAATCTTTTGATACAGAATACTTACCTATGAGACCAAATGTGTAAGGGACGTCTGGCCCAACTTCAGGAGGAGTCATAAACCAGAACTGCCGCTCAGAGTGGTCGACTCCAACGACATAGTAATATTTGGTATTGAACTACAAGAACACAGATGATTGGATCACAATGCTTATACTACATTCATCATTTCAATAAAAGACCTCCAAAACTTAGTCTCTCTCATACAGATTCCACACCAACCTAGCATTTCAAGAAAAAACAATCGAGGGAAATCTGAAACTAAACATAAAACTGTACCTTTAATTTTTTGATGGTGGTGTGGTGAATGTAACCGGAAGTGTAATTGTAGAATTTATAGGTCTTAACTTTTCCCTCAGCCTTCTTTTGCTTCCCATTCGTGCTCCAGTAAAGCACGGTACTGGAACCTGGTTCATCTACAGTCACCCATGACACAATCACAGCCTTCCCGTGACGGTCCCCTTGCGTTATATGAACCTTCACACAAGGAAACACACATTAATCATACAACTAAACAAAATTAAACACCAAAAGTTTGAGTACACCTCGTGATCAATCCAATTAATAACAGAAGCTTAAGCTATAAATCTTGAAAAACTATACCTGTTGAGGTGCATTATAGCCTGGAGGGATTTTAAACACGTCACTGTCAAGAGGCATATCCAAACTTCTGTTAATTTGCCTCACAAAAGTGCTTGTTTTGCCTCCATTACACACCACACCCAAGTTCAAAACCAAACCCAATACTACAAATATAGCTACCCTTTGTATGGACCAAGTAGAAGCACAAGCTAATCCCAACACACCCATTCTCTTCAAACTATCAAGAGCACCCTCAAACTCCACCAGTCCATACAAAACCCATTCAGCTCCTTTTATATACAGATGAAGAATTTAATCCAAATAAAAAAAAAATTTAATTTACTGGAAAATGTGGGAAATATTGAGGTTTGTACAAATATGCAAGTTAGTTGTCAAGGAGTTGAATACTAACGAATTGGGTCTGCCTGGATTTCTTCAGTGCATTGTTTGCATATACGGAGATACCAATAAATAATTTTGCATTGGAGTGCAAGCTAATTTGTTCCCTAGTTTAAAGCTCCTTGTGAATTGTATTCATCCAAACATTTGGAAAAGGAATCTGGCTGATGGTGATAATGATGTTGTAGTAGAAGTGCCTTCAATGGTCTCTTTGAGCACTTTGTGTAGATGCCTGTGGTTTTCCTCCATTTTCTGTTTGCTCTGTTTTGTCCCCTTTGCCTTTGTTTTTGACGCTGTTTGCTTTTTGATCTATTGTTTTGTATCTGTATTGCTTTCTACGTTCTTTTCCTTTCCTTTTGGTCCCTATGTACAAGCTTCATACCAAAATTCTTGATGGTCAAGTTACTTTCGATCCAGGATAGTGAAAATTTTTGTATGAGATAGGCTAGGTTTTGAATATAATTTTCGTTCGAGATATGGGCCAATTTGTTGAAATCAATGTGAAACATAATTGAGCCGACTTTTTGGTGTTACAACTAATTGAAAACTAAAACTATCAGTTCGATTAGTAATCAATATAGAAAAATCGGGCCGTTGGAACCAGGTCATCCCTACTGTAAGACTCCGGAAATTCGTTATTAATTTCTAAATGTTTCCTGGAATTAATAAGTGTTCGTTGGTACGATTTCGTGGTTCGAGGGTGGAGCGGAAGTGTTTCGGACAATTATTCACTCAGAATGCTTTGATTCAAGGGTTGACTTTTTATCTGTTTTGATTCTGTGAAAGTAGTAGAGTGCATCGATATGAGTTCGTGGATATGTGGAACGCGATAAGCAGAGTTCGTATGAAGAAGTTATGGCCATCGGAAAAAGTTTCCATTTTGGTTAAATTGAAAAACAATCTAAAATATCATAAAATACCAACTTTCCATTTTCGGAAAGCTTTCTCTCTCTTCGTTCCCGAGCCCAAGTCGGGGGCAGATTTTCGCCGGCCGATTACTCATGCCTATGGAGTTGTGGAATTTGAAAGTCCTCTCATTCATGTTTCTCAGGCTTACTTTCAAAACTATGATGATATTGTAAGAATGCGCAGAACAAGTAAGGCCTAGTGTGAGGCTTGCTAGCTAAGTTATTTTAATTTTGAGACGTTTTGGTCCCCTGTGTGACCCAAAAAATGAAAAATAAAAACAAAAATAGCCTAAACCAACAACCCAACAAGACACTAGTCACACTACCGGTCCAAACCAGGCGACCCCCAACGAGTGGTCACCTAAGCAGCAAGACAATAAGGAGGAGAAATCTGCGATGGCGTCATCACCACCACAATTTGAAAGAACAAAGGAATTTCACAGATGTCTAGAGATAGGGAGAAAATGAAGGGCGGAGGTTTTCATAGAATTTGCCTCGGTAACTAATGCTACTCATTGGATTCTATTCTATTGTCTCTTCTATTTGGGGTTTCTCCAACTTTGCAAACATTAACTATTTTTTTGCGCGCTTATTAGTCTTCAAAGCTGGTGCTTGTTTTTTCTGCTACGTACGTACGGCAAAGCCTTTCTTGCTTTGCTCTATAACAACCACAGAAACCTTTGCATAAAAATACATGTTCCATTTTACATTTCTGCTAACTCACTGCTTTGTTATTCATACAATTGCAATGGAATTCGATCGCTTAAACCATTGAACTGGGGCAAGGGTCTGCACCAAAGTCACTCAAAAGTTCTCTTACCTAAGCAGCATAATGTATGCAGCTCTAGAGTTAGGAGTGAAATAGAAAGTAACATAACGAACATGAGACAATAGCATCATTATCAATTAATCAAGGAAAACGTATCACGAACAAGAGAACCCTATTTTTGTTTAAGTATAATGTATTTGAGAGAGATTGATGAGAGAGATGTGTTCTTATTATTGAGAATAGGAGCCCTATATATAGGGATTACAAAGTGCTAGTTCTAATGTTACAAGGAATACCAATCCGTGTAGGTTTGGGAAATCTAGAACCTTCTCTCCTATTCCTATTCCTAGTTTGATAAGGCACACTAAACTTGATTTTCCTTCAACACTCCCCCTTGTGCCGCTCAAACTTGGTGGTGACGCTTCATCCGTTGCCTCGTTAAAAACCTTGCCAGGTAACAAAAACCGTGTGGGACAAAAATAATCCTGGTCGAAGGACAAAAAGAGCACAACACGTCCTTCACTCTTCGAGATCGAACATGTAGACATCATAACTCCCCCTGATGTCGATATCTCCCCCTGATTGCTACAATCGTGGGAGTTCGGATAACTTTCTCAATCCGATGCTCTTCACATGTTTCTCGAAGGTGGATTTAGGTAACGACTTAGTGAATAAGTCCGCTACATTATCCTCTGATCGGATTTGTTTCACTTCAATCTTTAGAAGTGATTGTTGTTGCTGATTATAAAAGAACTTGGGCGATATATGCTTGGTGTTGTCGCCCTTGATGAAACCTAACTTCATTTGTTCAATACAAGCTGCATTATCCTCATAAATGCATGTAGGTTCATCTGTGGTAGACTTCAAACCACAACTTCCTTGAATGTGTCGAATTACAGACCTTAGCCATACACATTCACGTACAGCTTCATGTAGAGCAATAATCTCTGCATGATTTGAGGAAGTAGCAACAAGGGTCTGTTTCGTAGACCTCCAAGATATCGCAGTGCTTCCCATGGTAAAGACATAACCTGTTTGGGAGCGACCTTTGTGAGGGTCAGAGAGGTACCCTGCATCAGCAAAACCCATCAAGACATCATTGTCGTTTTGATGGAGGGAGATAGGGTGAGGCCGGCCACCCTTGATGGTGGTGGCGGCGTTGGCAGCAACATGGCCGGCCACTATGTTGTGGTGGACGGCGGCTTCATGCCTAATGGGGTCCGATCCCATTCTTCCGTCATTCCTTTTCTCTCTGTAGGGATAAAATAGGCCCATATCAATCGTACCTCCTGGGTATCGAAAGATTGTCTTTTCACCAATCCAATGGCGGCGTGTTGGCGCAGAGCTATGTCGAGCTAACAAGTTCACTGCGAATGAGATATCCGGTCTTGTGCATTGAGCTAAGTACAATAATGCGCCTATTGCACTTAAATAGGGCACTTCGGCCTCTAATGCTTCTTCGTCCTCATCCTTTGGACGAAACGGATCTTTTCCGGGCTCAAGACTACGACCGATCATGGGAGTACTCACAGGCTTTGCTTTATCTTCATTAAAGCGCCTTAGAATTTTCTGAGTATATGCAGACTGATGGATCAAAATCCCATCACTACGGTGCTCGAGTTCTAAACCGAGACAAAACCGTGTTTTCCCAAGATCTTTCATCTCAAATTCGGATTTCAAGTATTTAGCAGTTTCCTTTAACTCATCTAGAGTTCCAATTAGGTTCATGTCATCGACATAAACTGCTACGATTGCAAATCCGGAACTTGTTCTTTTAATGAACACGCATGGGCATATTTCATTGTTAATATATCCCTTCCCAATCAAGTAGTCACTTAGACGGTTATACCACATCCGTCCAGATTGTTTTAATCCATATAGTGAGCGTTTTAATCTTATTGAAAACGCGCTCCGTGGTTTAGAGCCACTTGATTTGGGTAATTGAAGTCCATCTGGAACCTTCATATATATCTCTGAATCTAGATCCCCATAGAGATATGTTGTAACCACATCCATAAGCTGCATGTCAAGTTTTTCGGAAACTACCAAACTGACAAGGTAGCGGAACGTTATAACGTCCATTACGGGAGAATATGTCTCCTCGTAGTCGATTCCAGGGCGTTGTGAGAAACCTTGCGCCACAAGGCGGGCTTTATATCTTACCACCTCATTTTTCTCATTACGCTTTCTAACAAAGACCCATTTATGGCCAACAGGCTTTACACTTGGGGGTGTCTGCGTTACAGGCCCAAATACCTGTCTCTTTGTTAGTGAATCCAATTCAACCTGGATCGCATCTTTCCATTTAGGCCAATCTGCTCTTCGTTGACATTCTTCAACAGAGCGAGGTTCGATATCATCATATTCTATAATCCCTTTCGCAATATGATATGCAAATGCATCATCAATCGCCATAGAATTTCTATCCATCATCTCATGTACACTAGTGTAATTTATGGAGATCTCTCTATTCTCTGGAGTTGGTTCTGACATTGGAGCGTCCCCCAATGATGTCTCTTGGACATAACCATAATCCGGAATATTCTCATGAGATGGATTATTTATATCGATGATTAATGGATTATTCTGTGCCAAACTCGCTTTCTTTCTTGGGCGAGAATCCATCGAACCTATGGGCCTCCCGCGCTTCCTGGCAGGAGCCGTGGGCCTAGCCATAACGTCACCATCATTGAGAGATGGGACGTTGGCGCCATGCTCATGCATTCTTGAGTTGGCGTCATGTCCTCTACTTTTAGGGACATCAATCCTTGCAGGCACGTTTGCAGCAGGTATGTGTGATCTCGTCACTTTAGCGATATCAGAAAACGCATCAGGCATCGATTCTGCTACGTTCTGAAGATCGAGAATTCTCCGCACTTCAATTTCGGACTGTGCGGTTCGGGGATCAAGATGAGACAGAGTGGGGACAGACCACGACAATTCCGGTCGTTCCTGTTGAACATTGATGTTCTTATCTCCCCCTAACGATGGGAAGACTGTCTCATCGAAGTGACAATCCGCAAATCTTGCGGTAAAGAGATCGCCTGTCAAGGGTTCTATGTAGCGGATAATCGTTGGAGAATCATAACCAACGTAAACGCCTAATCGTCGTTGAGGACCCATTTTGGTGCGCTGTGGAGGCGCAATTGGCACATAAACTGCGCACCCAAATATGCGTAAGTGTGAGACATTGGGCTCATACCCAGTCACCATCTGGGACGCAGAAAAGGGTTGAGTGGCAGTAGGCCTCAGACGAATAAGCACAGCTGCATGCAATATTGCATAGCCCCAAGCAGAAATAGGGAGATTGGTGCGCATCACCAATGCTCGAGCAACCATTTGTAGTCGTTTAATGGTGGCTTCTGCGAGACCATTTTGGGTATGAACATGAGGAACAGGATGTTCAACATCAATCCCAATGGACATGCAATAATCAATAAAATCTTTGATGTAAACTCTCCAGCATTGTCTAATCTTATAGACTTAATAGGATGATCAGGGTGGTGAGCCCTTAACTTAATTATTTGTGCTAGGAGTTTAGCAAATGCAGCGTTCCTTGTGGACAATAGCATGACATGTGACCAGCGTGTCGATGCATCAACCAATACCATAAAATATCGAAATGGTCCGCATGATGGTTGAATAGGTCCACAAATATCACCTTGGATTCTTTGCAAGAATGGTATATTTTCTTTGGTGTCCTTTGCATAGGATGGTCTCGATCCTAACTTTGCTAAAGAGCAGGCTTTGCAGAACGAATAATGGGCTTTAGAAATAACCAATGAGGATTTTGGTTGAGCCATGAAGTCACATTTGACTTTAGAAGCAGAAATTGGAGTCAGGGGAGCAGAGGTGGCGTCAAAGCCACCCTGGAGCCGCAGGGGGATGGCGGCGCCAGCTAGTGGTGGCCGGACTTGAAGGGGGAAGGCGCCGTGAGGCGCAGTGCTCCTCTTGATCCAAATTTCGAGTTTTACTTCCTTTCGTTCTGAAAAAGGGATGTCCGTGTGAAGTCTTTAATAGACGGATCATCATGTCACGACCTGGGTGTCCCAAACGGTCGTGCCAAAGCCTATATGTGTCGGATCCCATAAATCATCTCTCATACATGATTGGATTCAATTACTCGAATAGTGGTTGCATACAACCCACTAGAGCGACACATAAGTTTCTCTAATACTCGTCTATGTCCGTAGTCATTAGAGGTGATGCAAAGGAACTCTTGTCCATTCTCACAATGCGTTTCCACATGAAAACCATTGGCTCTTACATCTTGTAAGTAATAAAGTTCGAGAAGTATGTCCATGACATGAGAAAAATAAATCGATACTTTATTAATAATAGCCAATGATTACATCAAAGTTTCTTGACCAAAATCTAATCCAATATAAAAATCAAACCGTAGACAAATCGTAGTCACTCAATCCTTTCGGTAATTTCAATTTAGTTGTGACCAGGTAAGGTAAGGCGAGATTTTGGTGGAGCGTTGCTCACTTTTAAAACCGTTCTCTCAGATCAAACCTTGCCTAGACATCACAAGTACTCTTGAGTACGCCTAGAGGGAAAGAGTTAATACAATAAGTCATTTTATTGATTTAAGGCATAATAGCCATTACATAATTCTTGGAAAAATAAAAGACTATAAATAAAAATCTGCGGCATTTTGTCTTCATCGCCAGATTTAAAGTCTTTGTGATCTCGAAGTCTTGATCACCATGATGCGACTACCTCCGTAGGTACATTGCAAATTCAGGTCCATTGATCAGACGTTCCATATCAGAAATAGACACCATAAAGAGGATTCTCCCTTGATTGAGGCGCATTGGCGCAATATGCATAGTCCCTAGGACTGGTGGCGTTGGAAAGTGGTGCCCATGGCCAAAGTTGGCTCCATGGTTTCCAACCCTATTTCCCTCAAAATCACGCCTCCTACGGTCGTGAGATTGTCGCCTTGAGCGATTACCTTCTTGAGCATTTCGATCGTATGGATCATGACGTCTATGGCGACTTTCTCTAGCCATAGGATGATGCTCTTGATAGCTATCTTGAAGCCTATCAAATCTTCTTTGCACAAGTTCATTGCCATGTCTTTCAGCAGTGGCCATAGCTTCAATAAGCTGTTGGAAACTTGTGATCCGTCTTGCATTTACATGAGTCCGGAATAAGTCAGAGGACCTCATAGCATAGACGGGGAAGGTATTGAGGGTTTTCTCAATCAACTGGTCTTCTGTGATCATCTTTCCACAGAGACGCATCATTACTCTGATGCGGAGGGCTTCCGAATAAAATAGCATGACCGTGTCAAATTCAGAGAAGCGAAGATCTTTCCATTCTGCTTCTGTATTCGGAAGTATGGAGTCACGAACATTGCCATATAGTTCGCGAAGCGCATGCCAAAGCTTTATGGCGCTATCCTCATTTATGAACTCAAACTGTAGGTCACTATCCATGTGACGTTTCATGAAGGCAAGTGCCTTGGAATTATCTTTCTCAGTTTGAGGGTCTGGAGCTGTTTCTATAGGACAAAGCTCTTGGATAGTATGCAATAAATCACGGGCAATAAGGTGGATCTCGATATCAATGACCTAAATTAAGTACCTTTTGCCTGCATAATCCAATGGAACAAAATCGAGTTTGTTCATGTTTGACATCCTGAAAGATGAAACAAGAACAAGTTAGTTTCGGAGTCAATGCTTCCACGAAAACTAATATAAATAATATTTCCGAGCTATGCTACCAAGAAATCGATTTCCAAGAATAATTGGATTAGACCGAAACAATGATGTTTGAATGGTCAAAATAGATGCTCACGAACGCTCTTAGTCCGTAGCATATGAACGCTCTTAGTTCGTTAAATCGATGCTTACGGACGCTCTTAGTCCGAAGTCTTACGAACGCTCTTAGTTCGTTAATTGCGTGAATCCCCACGATTCCGCTTTTCAAGAATCGAACCCACGTTATAAGAAAGGTGGGATGTAGAAGAATGGAGGTTTTCAAGTCCCCGAGAAAAGAAGAAATATTTGAATTATAGGAACTTCAAAACTTACTCTTGAATACTTACTTGTATTTGGATCACGTGTCGATGCAGGCGTGATGGAGCGAAAATCCGAGTAGAGGCGTGCAGCGAATGTTTATAAGGTCAGCTTATTGAAATTTGGAGCAAATTCTCTTCTGAACAGTTTTCACTTTGATGGTTGTACTGGTCTCAAATAACTCCGATAAGGCTGAAATTCGGAGGTTAGATGGAAGAGACAGAGACGAACAACTTTGATGAAGAAAGTTTTTCGATCTGAGCTTCCGAACTAGACGTTTCGAGGCTTGCAAGAAGACGGATGTGCACAGGAACGGGAAAAAGATGCAGTGGGTGTGCGTTGGCTTGTTTGCGCAGCAGGGATGCTTCGGTGGCAGCAGGCTGGAATGCAGGGCTGCAGGAAGGGGGCAGCAGGGGCTGCTGTGCAAGGTTGCAAGCACACGGGCGCTCGGGCTGCAGCGAAGGCTCGGCTAGCTCGGGCTAGGGGCTGCTTTGTGAATGAGTTTTGGTTTTCTGTTTTGTGGTTAGAGTCGTGCTGATAACGTGTTTAAGTATAATGTATTTGAGAGAGATTGATGAGAGAGATGTGTTCTTATTATTGAGAATAGGAGCCCTATATATAGGGATTACAAAGTGCTAGTTCTAATGTTACAAGGAATACCAATCCGTGTAGGTTTGGGAAATCTAGAACCTTCTCTCCTATTCCTATTCCTAGTTTGATAAGGCACACTAAACTTGATTTTCCTTCAACAATTTTTAAATTGACAATCAGCTTGGAACTGGGGACGGATTGTGAGAGCTTTTTGTTGTTCTTCTTTCTCGGTTCTTAATATTCTTTTTCTTGGGTTCGTATAGTAGGACAGCTATTAATAAATAGCTTGCAGATGATTGGAAAACTACATTGCTATTCATTGTGTAATTTACTCTTTTGGGTATACTGCAAGCACAGGTTTATAACCTATCGATTATTAACAACTAAAATGACCTCGACTCTAATTTTGGGAATTAATATTTTTCTGTCTTCTGGCATAAACCAAAGTTCTCAACCCTCCATAAAAATTCAATACAGTTCAATACTAGAAAGGCAGACGATGCAGATAGAGAGATAGGGTAGGGGAATACCATGGAAAAGGAGATACAGGGCTGGACGATTAAGTTCTTGTGGAGCTAGCTCTACCACACAGACGAACTGATAGATTTCAACTCAACGATGCAATAATTTCTGCAAAACCTGGAGATTTGAATGTTACCTGGACCTCAGACAAATTTGTAGTTGCCCAAGTACATGCCATAGGCCCGTTCTTGTTTATTTTATTTTTTATTTCTTTCATTCATTTCGTCACAATTAATTTATATGACCTTTTTTTTTTTTTTTGCTGAAGAATGATTTATATGACTGAAAATCCATATATAGCATTGTTTGGACTTTGGAGATTATGAACATATATAAATCTCAAATTTTTAGGACTTACCTCATATTGAAGGAGAATAATTCAAGTCCTTTTCTTTTTGGAAGACCGGAAAGATCCGGGAGTGTCTATTGTATAGATTTATATAAACTTTTTTGAAGTGATGAATTTAAAAAGAATTCATAGATTTCCAAAAGGATTAAATTCAGTTTACCCCCCTTGTTAGCGTGAGTCATAGCTTAACATTAGGAATATAATATATTGTAATTATATCGTAGTTAGTACTTACATTTTCTATGTGTGGTAGAGAATAGAGGCGTAAGTCAATTGTATTCCTGTAATCCTTTTTATATACCTCCACTGAGAGATGAATCAAGGATCTAAAAATTTATTCTCTCAATCTCGTTATATTTGACTTGGTATCAGAGCAAAAATCCGAGAGGACTTTGTCTCTTGTTTTGTCAGTTGGAGGAATTAATTCAAAAACCCCATTGTTAGGGTTATTGTTCTCTTAAACGGCATTATGGTCATCCCGTCGTTATCTTCCTTGCACCAACGTCCGTCCAAGAACGATCTGACCGTCTTCTTCTTGGACTTCGATGTTATCAGTCAGCTTTCTTCGACGTCAAGCCAGCCGCCTCCAACCGACGTCGTCTGCCATCTTCCAAATTGTTAGTCTTCTCCGTCATCGTTCCAGGTCTCTCCAAGCAGCGGCGTTATCCTTCATCTATTCCAAATCGGTTTCTTCGCCTTGTCAAACCTCCATAAACTGCAGGTAGTGACTGGTTCAAGTCTTCAGATCGGCTCTTCAGATCGGTCACTCTCTGCTGCTCGGTTCCCGGTGTCACTGCCAATTTCCGGCTCTTCAGAACGTCTTCTTCTTGGACATGTTCGAGAGACTTTTTGGAAACTGAATGGTACCCTAAAAAGAATGGTTATCATCCTAAAGCGAAGGCAGCTGCGGTTCAGCTAGTCCACGAGCCAGACTTCTATGGTGTGGCTGGACAGGATCATCGTACCACAGGTGTGGCTACTCCGACAGCCTCTATAGCTTGTCATGGTAAGGTTGGTATGGCTTTAAAGGTTTCTAACTTTGTTGGTTCTGATACATGGATTATTGATTCTAGTGCCTCCGATCATATGACTTATGATAAATCATATTTTACTGAATTGTCTTCCCCACCAGTGTCCTATGTAACCAATGCCAATGGTGAGGCTTTTCCTGTGTTAGGGTCAGGGTCAGTTCATATAACTCCTACTTTAGAACTTCATAATGTGTTATATGTGCCTGACTTGTCTCATCATCTTATATCAGTTCCCCAGTTGAATACTGAGTCTAAATGCTCCGTAGCCTTTTATCCTATGTATGTGATTTTTCAGGATCTTCTCACTAGGGAGTAATCGGTAGAGGGTATCTGAGGGGTAGATTGTTCCATCTAGATTAGACAAACGCAGGGGAGAAACCAGTATCACAGTCCAGCGCCGCTTTGACTTCGAGTTCTGATAAGCTAAGTGAAATTTGGTTGTGGCATCGTCGTTTAGGGCATTCCTCTTTTAGTCTCATGAGAAAAACCATGCCTACTTTGTTTATTGGCGTGAATGAGTCTGTCTTACATTGTGAAACATGTGTTTTGGGCAAGAGTCATCGTGCTACTTATTCTCCTAGTATTTCTAATCAGAGTGTTGTTCCTTTTGAGTTTATTCATTCTGATGTTTGGGGACCTTCTAGAGAGCCTACTGTATCGAGTATGAGATACTTTGTGTTGTTGATTGATGATTGTACGAGATTGTCATGGGTTGCTCTTCTTAAAACCAAAGATGAAGTATTTCCAGCTTTTCAAACCTTTCGCACTCTTGTTCAAACACAATACCATAGCACCATTAAAGTTCTTCGTTCAGACAATGGGGGAGAATATGTTAATCATGTTTTCCAAGAGTTTTTTCAAACCCATGGGATTTTTCATCAAACTATATGTCCACAAACACCAGAACAAAATGGAGTGTCCGAAAGAAAAAACCGTCATTTACTTGATACGGCTCGTGCCCTTCTTTTTAGTGCTCATATGCCTAAGTATATTTGGGCTGATGTTGTATATGCTTCCTCCCATCTTATCAATCATCTTCCATCTAGTGTCCTTCAAGGAAAAAATTCCTTTGAGGTTCTTGCATCTCATGTCTCTTTACCTTCATTTCATAATCTTCCAGCTTGTGTCTTTGGTTATGTTGCTTTTGTCCATGTTCCTAAAAACCAGAGGTCTAAGTTGGATGCCCGGGCACTTAAGTGTGTGTTTGTTGGCTACAGAGGTTATCAGAAAGGGTACAAGTGCTATCATCCACCTACCAAAAAGTACTACGTCACTATGGATGTTACTTTCTTTGAAGACATGAGTTATTTTTCCTCTTCAGATACAGCTCTTTAGGGGGGGAATTCATTTTTTGAAGAGCTGTATCATGGAGAGGGGGAGGAATCAGAAGGAGGAGAAGAAGTCACACAGGCAGGAGGTATTTTGACCGATCTAGTTGAGACCATCAGCTTGTCACCTCTAGAAGCAGAAGCTCCAGACATCCAGACACCAGTTTCAATCACTAAAACTACTAAAAATGAAGTTGAAGATGCAACTGCCACTCCTGCCATCACTTCTACCCCTGACCCACAACTTCCTGGTACTGAAGATCACCCATTTGAGGTATGTCCCCCCACTGGTACTAGCAGTAGTGAGTCTAATGTTGAGCAATATATGTTACCAAATAGGACCACTCGAGGTCAATCAGCCAAAAGATATGAACCTACTCTTACTGCCAAATCAAAATACCCAGTAGCCAATTATATGTCCACTAGGAGATTGTCTACGTCATATGAATCATTTGTGAATCAAATATCTACTGTATCAGTACCTAACAGAGTGCAGGATGCCTTTGGGGATCCAAAGTGGAGGAAGGCAATGGAGGAAGAGATGGAGGCGTTGCAGAAGAACAATACTTGGTAACTTGTGCCTCCACCACAGGGCAAAAAGGTTGTAGGTTGTCGTTGGGTGTTTACCGTGAAACATAGTGCAGATGGATCAGTGAATCGGTACAAAGCAGCATTGTAGCAAAGGGGTTTACTCAGACGTATGGTATAGACTACGATGGAACATTTGCTCCTGTTGCCAAGATGAACACTATTCGGGTTCTGCTCTCTTTTGCTGCTAGTTTAAACTAGCCACTCCAACAGTTTGATGTCAAGAATGCATTTCTTCATGGAGAGTTAGCTGAGGAAGTTTACATGAGCCTTCCACCTGGGTATGTAGTTGCTTCTCCTGGTGATTTTGTATGCAAATTGAGAAAGTCTCTGTATGGTCTCAAACAGTTCCCTCGTGCTTAGTTTGGGAGATTTTCACAGTTCATGCGGAAGGTTGGTAACAAACAGAGCAATTCAAATCATACCTTGTTCCTTAAGCGTCAACAAGGGAAGGTAACAGCTCTAATTATTTATGTGGATGATATGGTAATCACCGGCAATGATACTGTTGAGATGGATAGACTACAGAGACAGCTAGCCTCTGAATTTGAGATGAATGACTTGGGTGAACTTAAGTACTTCTTAGGAATTGAGGTACCCAGGGGGAGAGAAGGGATCTACTTGTGCCAAAGGAAGTACATTCTTGACTTGCTAACAGAGACAGGTTTGTTGGATTGCAAACCTATTGATACTCCTATTGAGCAGAATCATTGTTTAGCTGAGTATCCAGATTAGGTACCTATTGATCGAGCTTGCTATCAGAGGTTAGTTGGACGCTTAATTTATTTGGCTCCTACTAGACCAGATGTTGCATATGCAGTGAGTGTGGTGAGTCAGTTCATGCATAACCCGAGTGAAAGTCACATGGATGCTGTTATGAGAATTTTAAAGTATCTGAAGTCAGCTCCAGGAAGGGGAGTATTGTTTTCTAAACTCAACAACATCCTTAAAGTTTGTGGCTTTATAGATGCTGATTGGGCTGGAAATATTACAGATAGGAGGTCGACATCAGGTTACTTTACCTTTGTGGGAGGTAATTTGGTTACATGGAAGAGTAAGAAACAGAAAGTTGTGGCACGATCTAGTGCTGAGGCTGAGTATAGAGGTATGGCTCATGGAGTGTGTGAATTGTTGTGGCTGAGGAATCTATTGCGTGATCTGGGTTTCAAACTCAAAAGTACAATGCAGTTGTATTGTGACAACAAGGCAGCCATTAACATATCACAGAATCCAGTACAACATAATCATACTAAGTATGTGGAGGTTGATCGTCACTTTATAAAGGAGAAGCTAGATGCCAAAATTATTAGCTTTCCTTTTGTTCCAACTGAAGAGAAACTTGCAGATATACTTACCAAAAGAGTTTCCAGGAAGGTGTTTTATGACTCACTAAGTAAGTTGGGCATGGTTGATGTGTATGTGCCAACTTGAGGGGGAGTGTTAGCATGAATCATAGCTTAACATTAGGAATAGAATATACTGTAATTATATCATAGTTAGTACTTACCTTTTCTATGTGTGGTAGAGAATAGAGACGTAAGTTAATTGTATTCCTGTAATCCTTTTTATATACCTCCACTGTGAGATGAATCAAGGATCTAAAAATTTATTCTCTCAATCTCGTTATATTTGACTCCCCTGAGGTTTGGGCGTAATTTTATGTTAGTCTTTGTCCTCTCAATTTAATCAGTTTACCCCTTGAGCTTTTTAATTATCCTCAACCGTGTCCATTCCGTCCAATTTGGACGTTAAGTCTGAAAAACAAAGCCACTCTAAGGGCTAAAATTGTCATTTTAAGGAAAAAAAAACACCATGACAAAAAAAAAAATTCTTCTTCCTTTTTTTTTGTCATGGTTTTGTTTATTTTTTTTTATTTCTCTCTCATTCAAGAAGAAGAAGAATAATTTTTTTTAATTGTCATTTCAAGGAAAAAAAATTCTGCTTTTTTTTGTCATGGTTTTTTTTAATTCTCTCTCATTGAAGAAGAAGAAGAGAATTAAAAAAAAAAAAAAAAAACCATGACCAAAAAAAAAATTTCTTCTTCTCCAATGAGAGAGAAATAAAAAAAATAAAAAAACCATGACAAAAAAAAGAAGAATGTTATAAACTAGAGAATTAGAGAGAGATAGAATAGAGAAACAAAGTGTAGGAGGAGGTAGAAGTGTGTATTTTATTCTCATTAGACCCATTTATATAGGAGTAGTGTTTACATCATAAGGACATAACTAATGAGTATTTACAGTGGACAACCACATTTATATAATATTTATAACACTCCCCCTTGGATGTCCACCACTAAATGATATGGTGTTGGACGCGCTTAATGTTGCCTCGTCAAAAACCTTGCCAGGTAACAAAAACCCAGTGGGACAAAAAATACCCTGGTCGAAGGAGAAAAAGAGTACAACGCGCATATGTCCTAGGTAGCATAATTTTGAATGCTCCCCTTGATTGTTGCAAGCTTCAATCATGTATATAATAAAATACATGCACCATGTATATTAGATATGGTATGTCGATCACATAGGTGAAACTATGTGTGCTTTACATAAAGGGGACTCATCATGAATTGCAATTCCTGCAAAAGGTTAGGGTAATACTAATAAAACTATGATAATAAATCTTACTCAAGTAGAACCAATTTCATATGCTCAAATTATAGATAAAGATATTAGTTAAAGAATAACAATATAAAGGAACAACAACTGACACATTTACCTTTATCCGAGTATTGAAATTCAAGTATGGCATAATAAGCCATAAATATCAATTAGTGTAATTGATAATTTCATATAGGCTCAATATGAGCTTTAGACAAATTCATAACTTCTCGAAAGTTAGAATATGTTGCAACATTGTGAGCATGATTCGAATTCGATTTCTTAGTCTTGTCATAGTACTCATTGAGGCAATAAGTCACTTTGACTGTAATTGAATGAGTATGTATGAGCTTTAGACTTTTGATTCCATGAGTGAGCTTTAAGCTCATTCATTCATGGACTTGCCTTTGGCAATATGAATCGGTCAAGGATTTGATTAAGCAATATGCATGCTTATAATGACACATTTGGGGATTTGTTTTTAGTAATTTGCCTTTAAGATTTTCATAATAATCATGACAACCTGCTATAAGCCTCTCGTCAATATAATAACTATATGTAACACTGTACTTATAGAAAAGTTGTCGCTTGGAGAAAAATGCCCATGTCTCTATAAACAGAATTGTGTCATAGTGATTTCAATTCACTTTAGTACACCCTTTGTAATTTTTTAGGGTAGATAAAGTCCAAGTATATCATCACGTTTACAATATTTAAATTCATTGGAATTGCCTCTTTCCAATTTGGCCAATAGTATGATTTGTCGACACAATGAAACGTGGTAGTATATAGCCCTTGATGATATTTAGTTGCAACTACAGATGAGATATCATCAATGATCATCAATTAGAGATCTATCACACATTCAAAATATATGCATGCATTAGCTATAATAAGCTTATTCATATCCGGTACCCATGCCTCTTTTAGGGCATTTGTTGTCTCTCAAGGACAAATTAATTAAAGAATGTGGATCTTTGTATAACCTCATAACGAGTGTTATAGGGCTTGTATAATCTTTCCTTATAGGGAGATTAAAACATTGGACTTGGTGGATATATCCCACATAATGCACGCCGTTACAATAGTGTTTCCTCCCCCTAACGGCGGGAAGACCATCTAATTTGACCATTCGCAAAATATGTGTGCAAAAAAATTTAGATTAATTGGAAATCCATTGGTGGGTGGCGAGCCCAAACCAATTTTTAATTAGGTCAAAAACTTGTCTTTAATAAGTGTCACTTTCTCAATTTCTCATAATTGATTGAGACTTTTTCTTAAGATAATAATAAGACATGGTGGATAAATATCACACACCAATTCATATCGTTTTTCATAATATTTCTCTCCCTAATGACGGGAGAATTGTCTTATTAAAGTGACAACTCGCAGATATGTGATAAATTATAATATCCTCGTTAGGAAAGTTTGCAATTATTGTTGTATTAAACAACAATGTAGAGTATGTATGTAGATGAATCTACATGACATAGTAATGACATATTAGTCACGCCAAAATAAATTTATTTGGCTCAATGAAAATTTTAATTCATGATATAGTATAGAATAGTATACTCATAGTTGATTAATACAACATAAAGTCGGTGGAAATTTCATCACCAATATATGTAGTGGTAATTCCATATATGTAACATAATATGAGCTCAGTTGGAGTCGGCCATCAATCAAGATCTGCAGCTCTTGAGATGATTGTTACCTTAGCTTTTGGAAGCATCATTTGTGAAAAATTATCAACAATTTCAATGGATCATGTCCATAGTTGCATTATATGAACACGTTATATTTATCAAGAACACGTCTTGGAGTCGGCCATCAATCAAGACAACTATGTTTGTCGTTATATTTATCATGAACATTCATGGTTCAAAATGAATTTATTAATGAACACGTGGTTCATATTATTGTTTGACACTGAAAAATGTCAAAATGATATACTCAAATTTCGAGTTTGGGACAGTTGTCCATATGGGTATAAGCATATACTCCAATAATAATAGATTTAGGGACCATAGCCCTCATACTCAAAACATTTGGTTTGAGTCTTCACAATTAGAAGCATGTTCTAAAAGTGGAGTGAACAGAGGTTCATATGTACTCATAAAGAGAATGGACAAATGTCTTGACATAATTGGAGATCAAGAAACAAGAGGTTTCGATCTATTTGATTGTATAACAATCAGTGGAGGAGTTTTAAGTCCTCATGTAATTGAAACAAGAAACATGAGTGACAATTTTATATCAAATTTTCAAATAAGATAATAAGAAGAAATTAAATTAAAGTTGTCAAACTCATGAAAATACATACCTCGATTCTGTTGAAAATATAATTGACAATGTTGATACCAATATGTGAGTACCATATGCCAAAAAAAGAGGGGTACTCATTTAGAGTCAATAATTGATACATGCATTAATATAACATTATAACAAAATAATCGAAAATCCGTTGTAGTGTAGTTGGTTAGGATATTTAGTTCTCACCCATAAAGACCTGGGTTCAAGTCCCAGCGATGGAAAATAATTTTGTTATTTTTTTTTCACAAACGACATAATCATATGAGATAGATATAATCATAAGTAATAAATGTTCATTATGATTGCATAAAATAAATAACTATGGTGAGTATCGAATAATGGTAATAGAATGATAATAAAATGAGTTATTAATAACAATAACTACAAGATAATGGCAATTAAAAATATTATCATGATAATTGTAGCTCTTGCAAAAAATACTCATGACAAATTCAGTTATGAGAGAATTGTTATAAAGGTAATTTAAACATAATAAATGTGATTAAACAGATAAAGATAATGAAACATAATTATGTTTAATCGGTGCCAAAACATAGGCTTAAAATGACTAAACAAAATAAATAGAGACAAAAAAAACGCCTAAACATAGGCTTAAAATTTATCGGTATCAAGAAAACCGCCGCTGATCATGTAATCAATATGTTTTCCATTGTCCACAAAAAAATCAGGACTTTGAGCTTGTTATCTTCACTGACAGATTCTCCACATAATTTTAGTTGGGAGGTAATCATATGTTTAGCGGAATTGAAAATCAGTGACAGATTTAAAGTTCTGAAGGCGCAAAATGCGTCCATTCATATCGTGTTCCAGATAGAACAATGGTTTTCTGGTGAGCAAATCGATCAACATTGGCTTGCCAAATCTCAAGTGGATCTTTGATCGTAAGGTAATCATCTTTTAGGATCTTATCAAGATGATAACGCAAGAAAATCATAGGTTTGGCGGGATCTTGCACAGATGACTTATTGTCAACTTTGATGGCAATTCCAAGGTTTTTAGCCATAAGGTGAATTTCAGCATCAAATAGTTCTTGCCAGAAATTTTAAGAGGAACAAAGTCCAATTTTGTCAGATGCATCATCTTTCTACAAAGAGAAAAGATGAGATATATTAGGATCCATAATTATTAGAACAGTATGTTCTATGAAAAATTTATATACGAAACAAAGGTTTCGAAGAGTTCATAAATATGAACAATGGATCCCATAGGGAACAACGAGAAAAACATTCGTGTGATGTCTATAGAACCATAGATTCTAAGACTACTCGATCAGAGGACTCGAGTCTTGAGCAATGGAACATGTAGTTCTCATTGTCGCATATGAAATATAAATTTTCAACAATTATATGATATTAAAGATACATACAAATATATGCAAATGATCGCATAATGAAAATTGATATTCATCTAGGAGAGAAAGAAGAAAAACTCATAGATCATTAGCCTTGATCATAAGCAACTATGTTGCACCATAAGGCTTGCGAATCATCATGGAGTTCAAAGAAGAAGAACAAGAAAAATAAGAGCAAATTCGTGCTGATAACGTGTTATAAACTAGAGAATTAGAGAGAGATAGAATAGAGAAACAAAGTGTAGGAGGAGGTAGAAGTGTGTATTTCATTCTCATTAGACCCCTTTATATAGGAGTAGTGTTTACATCATAAGGACATAACTAATGAGTATTTACAGTAGACAACCACATTTATTTAATATTTATAACAAAGAAGAATTTTTTTTTTGTCATGGTGTTTTTTTCCTTGAAATGACAATTTAAAAAAAAATTATTCATCTTCTTCTTCAATGAGAAAGAATTTAGAAAAAAAATAAAAATTCTTCTTCTTCTTCTTCTTCAATGAGAGAGAAATAAAAAAAAAATTAAAAAAAAATTTGTCATGGTTTTTTTTTTCCTTGAAATGACAATTTTAGCCCTTAAAGTGAGTTTTTTTTGTCAAACTTAACGTCCAAATTGGACGGAATGGACACGGTTGAGGAAAATTAGAAAGCTCGAGGGGTAAACTGATTAAATTGAGAGGACAGAGACTAATATGAAATTACCCCGAAACCTCAGGGGGTAAACTAAATTTAATCATTTCCAAAATTATGCGAAATTAAATTAGGCAGATTTATAAAATCTTTAGATTTCCATAAATTTCAAAAGATAAACTTTTCTGAATTTGTGAAGACAAAAATATAAACTTGTACGGACTCTCGTAGAATTGGATAGACTTTTTTTAATTTATCACTTCATCACTGTAAACATGTAACATAGTCTAATAAACAAAAGTTTAACATGAAAACTTCCCAAGTTAATTTATAGTTCTATGTATTCTAATGAGAACTAGTTGAGAACTTTCTAATCAATAGTTTGGGAGACCCACTTTTTTATTACATTATGACAAATCAATCATTAGATGTTTATGCATGAGTGTAGATACCTCCACTAGTATGGAAAAATAACTATGTCACCAGGCATATGTAACACCTTCTTAGTGGGCCCACAAGCCATGATATGCATCCCGCAACCTGATGTCCAAGCTACGCCGTGATAGTTGGAAGTGCCCAAGAGCTTGCCGGGAAGCCACCTTCCCAACCATGTCAAGATGCTTCATAATGTGTGTTTTTAAATTAGAATAAGACTTCTTGTCCCACATTGAAGAAAATGTAAAGGAATGAGTCTCCCTTCCCTATAAAAGGAGACTCTTTCCCACTTACTTCACATCCCATTACACACTTTGTAATCCATTTGGACCGCAAGGCCCAAACTCATATAGTGCAAGATTAAAGTGGACGTAGTCTCCCGCTAAGGTAGGGGGGACGAACCACTATACTTCTCGTGTCTGATTTACTTTATCTTTCTTTTCTAGAGTTAACTAGAGCCTTCGGTTTCTAAAATTAACATTGGCGCCGTCTGTGGGAAGCCAACACAAGGGCTTCGTCACATTTCACACACTTGAGCTAGGTCAACGCCAACTCAAAATCAGTCAACGCCAACATTTTCTTTTGGCAACTTGTGCTCCATCAACTTTGCATGTTGCTTTGCATCGACACCACTCCAACCTTAGTGGTAAAACACACACAAAAGGTACTTGGTGTGCGGTAACCAAAAAAAAAACAAAGAGAATTTTTGGATGCCTATTTACTTTGGACACCCAGGAACATACTCTTCGCACCCAACCTTCCTTTTCCATTTGCACCCAGCTTTCTTCTTCTGTGCATTCAGCATCCAAGCTTTCTTCTTCTGTGCATTCAGCATCCAAGCACAGATCCAACTACACTTGACGCACCAGCCTTCCATCAAACACGATTTTGATGCACCAACAGCACTCGTCAACTCTTAGTGCAACTTCTTCTTGACGGAGTTTCTCATCACAATTCTTAACGGAGCTCCTCCGACACATTTGTCGTCAATCACCGCCATCCGCCAAGACTCACTGCAAGCTCTTCCTGACGGAGTTTCTCATCACAATTCTTAACGGAGCTCCTCCGACACATTTGTCGTCAATCACCGCCATCCACCAAGACTTGCTGCTCTAGCTAAAGAGCTCATCTGCCACCTGCCATCCGCCAT